>JAPUUL010000054.1:0-34194 GCA_029590625.1 Lasiodiplodia mahajangana
CTGAAACTCACGAGGGAGATGTTGAAGTTCACCGGCCAGGCCGCGTGGACGATCAGCGTCGCAGAGCTCTGCAGTTTGGCGTATTCCTCGGGGCGCAGGCCGAGGTTGGGAGCTCCGAAGTTGTCTGTTGACAGGACTACCAGCTTCTGAGCCCGCGACGGGTCGTTCTCGGGTAAGGGGAGTCCTCGTTCTTCGAGGGATTTTGAGACTCGCTTTAGTGCGTCATTACCCCGGACTAGACAACACACTTGTGCCACCCTTGGATCATCTAGAAGCTGGCTGAGAATGTGGGCACCCAGAGCACCAGTTGCTCCGGTAAGGACCTGGGGAAGTGTTAGCCAACTACGTGCCACAAGGATCGGCGTAGGTACTTACGGCAACTTCACTCTGCTTCGGCCTGGACTTTTGAGTACTGAAACTGCTGTACTCGGAGATGAGGTCTTCCATTGTCGCTACCTCACTCTTCTCAACCGAGTGGCCGTTCTGAAGCTGTTCTCCCGTCCGCATCGAGTACAAAGCCGCCGCCAACTTTGTGACATTACCAGCGTCGTAAATCGCATTCGTAGCCAGTACGTGCCCGCCGAGATCGAGATCTTGCTGCAGTAATCTCCGCAGCTGTGCAGCTCGTAGGCTATCGACGCCAGCCGAGAAGAAGTCGGATTCGTAATCAGGCACCTCAATACCCGCGTGGTCGCGAATAACCTGGAATACATATTTTTCCAACTCCTCCAGACTGAGTTGCTTGCTGCCAACGCCGTTCGATTCCTGTGAGTCTTTGTTGTACAGCTTCTCGATCTCGTCCTCGAATTTCCTGTACGACGCCGCGCGTATAATGTTATTCTTGTCTGTTGCTGGGTATTCGACGTCTGCCCCGAACACCACGATCATGTCGCGAGTGATGCGCGCATACTCGTCCATGACTGTGTTAGCCGCCTCAATCATCGGCCACACCCCATCGATCAACTCATCATCAGACAGAGCGGCAGAGGCGGCGGAGCGGAATAAGAGCAATCCAGGCGCGAGACGGTCATTCCCTACCATCAGGCCATCTCGTACTAACGGGCTCTCCCGAACTGCACCTTCCATACCCAATGGTAATATCTTCTCGCCGCTGAGCAACGTGATTCTATCGTCATCGCGCGCTATGTACTTCCAGGCATTCTCGATCGTCGGGTGAGGCACGTATAAGTCCCTGGAGTGGAACGAGCCCGGCGGGTCATTGGAATTACTTGATGACGCCATCAGCGCCGGGTGCGACTTCAAGTACACGGCCTCGTACACGCCCTCGTCGATTTTCTTGAAAAACATGTGAGGACGGAGGCTCGCATATGGCCGAATATAGACCCACGAATCGTCGCCGGGGTCCCGATATATCGAGTCTCCCATATGGCCAACTTCTGTCCTGTAACGCGCTGTTAGTGGCAAATATATCGGGCANGGGGGGCGAGGAAAAAGACAAACAGTCCAAGTATCACACCGAAGTTTACTCCCTCCTTGACCACTCGATCACCTAACTCATCAGGCGTTCGCGCCCCAGCTGCGGTCACGAACTTGCAGCGTTTCAGCACATCGATGCCGTCCTGCCTCTCCGCCATGAGCTTCAGAACATAGGGGACGGTGTGGCAGATCTCAGGCTGGATTTCTTTCAGGGCCGTGACGAGATGCTCAGCCGTCAGAGGTAGATCCGCATTGTACAGGTGGGCCGTTTTCCGCATATAGATCGCCTGGAACGATGTAAAGAGGCCGTGCAGATGGTACCACGGCAGAGCGTTGAACGCCTTGCAGCCGGTGCCGAAGTAGATGTTATTCAGCACGCTACGGTGCGAAAGAGCTAGCGGCTTCGGGAGACCCGTGGAACCAGACGAGTGTCCGAAGAGCGCCAACTGGGCATGCTCGGTCTCTCTGTCCGGTATAGGCCGGAGGAACGGCTCAGGGGGACTGTCCGGCTTGTCGAAGTCAGCCCTCGTCGGCATAGGAATGAATTTCAGGTCTGAGCGGGCTTTCTTGAGCCCGTTCACTGTTGCAGTAATGCGCACGGTCGATCCGACGATCATAGTGTCGCACTCCGTCCGCTCCATGAGGTTGAGACATGCCGGCTCACTAAGACGGATGGAGACGGTTAGTGCTCTGCACCCCAGCCGAGACACGGCGAACAGCGCTATGACGAATGATAGATCCGAAGGCGCGAATAGTCCGATGGTCTTGCGCGAGTTCACCTCGAGACCGGCTTTCACCAACACTCGACATGTCTCGTCTATCATGCGATCGAGGTCCCTTCCGGTGAAGAGCTCGTAATCGCCAGCTTTATCCTTATACCTAGGATAACCTAGGACGGGAACTTGGACGTCATCCTGGGCCCGCACGCGGATGAGGTCGTCAATCATCCATGGCTTGCCGAATTCCCGGATGCGATCTTCAATCACGTCGGCCGAGATGTTGGCCATGCTGGAACTGTTGCGTAATATATATAAAATAGTACCTAAGTTTTGGCCTCGTAAATTTGTTTATCTGCAATTGCTCGCGGCGGTACTCTTATGCTGTTATTAGCTCACAGAGCCTTTTCCCTTCGACCCCTGAGATGAAGCGGTCAGCGTCTATTCGCATTAATGGCTCCAAGCGAATGGAGGCCGAATCACGGTGGTGGTAGGAGAATGGTATGTAAGTAAGCAGTGAAGTAAGGCGCGGGGAGACTTGCCAGACTACTACTGAAAAATCCACCGATCATATATATATATGTCTGTTATAAGTTTATGACGAACAGCTGTCTTAGAGTGTGGTAGATATATGCGTAGCTATATATATTTTCTACTACATAGAGAATACTTTTAAGTCCGATGTCATCCAAGTTTCAAATCCGAAGAGATCTCAGTTCCATCTTACCTAGTGAGACGACGCAACATTCCGGCCAATGTCCCTTTGACAGCATGTAGGTCTCTCATGCTGTTTGCCGTCCGAGTGCTCTGCTCGCCCCCGCCTCTACACGTAGTGTACCTAACACTAACCCGATCGTCACGCATGTTATCCTAGTACCAACTGTTGCTGCTAGAGCCTGCCTACGTACATTACATTCCTACCTAGTGTGAAGTGACACAACCCCCAAGCCTGGGAGTGGCACGCTCCGAGACCCTTTCTCTCCACTCGATTCTCCATAGTGGGCATCGGAGAGTTCGTTAGAAGCATTTTAATCTGCATGCTTCTTTGTCAACCCGGTAATCTATCTCTTCAGCCGTCCTTCAAGATGACGAGGCTTGTGATACGTAACCCACGACTGGGTACTGTTAGGTATAGTAGGTACACGTAGTGCACTAAGTATCTAAGGATAGAATCCTCCGAAACACTCTGCCGACACTAACAAAACCTGTCTGTACCAATTGATATCTGATATGCCGTTGTAACTTTTAGTATGGTTTGCTAAGTGTCTATAACACTGTACTGATACTGTACAGTACGGTACACTAATGTGGGAGGAGTGGGTCGAGCATGCGCAAAGGAATTGGAACCTGGTTCCCTGACTCTCTGGCGCACAGGCGAGGACAGGCTCAGCCGGTTACCCCGGATGTCGCTAGGTACTTGCCCTAGCGCGCCACTAGGCACACAAACAAGACGAACGAAAGTCTGTGTACAAAGTACCCCTACGTGCGTTACCTACATGTGACAGATAGCGAGGCGACCGTTAGATAGGTAATTGCTAGGTAATCCCAGCAGCATATATGCAAGCATGGTATGATTTCCTTCAAACTTACTCTATATAATACTGTGCATATGTATGGCGTAAATCAGTTCGAATATACCGGAGATGACATAAACGAATTACACGTAGGTCGTAATGTAGTTACGGAGCACGCATGTCGCATTGCTCAAGCCTACATATATATGTACTTAGGTAAGTCTGTTGTAGTAAGTCAAGAAAAAATAGGACAGTATCTATCTAGTGCGGTTCCTACGGTACATGAGAGTAAAAGGGCAACTAGACGCGGGAATAGAACGGGCTAGTAAGGATCTACCCGCACCCACGCTGGATTCAATCCTCCCCTCCAATAGTACTGCAATATCCATTTGTTTAGGAAATTTGGCTGTTTCTAGGACACTTTAGGTTAGCGTAGTCACGCCATCTTGGGTGGGTATCTAACCTACTAGCCTGTATCTGCTCAACCTCAACTGCGCTTCGATCAAGAACGCGCAGATGCAAGTCAAGTGTGTGATGTGCATTGTTACACGGTCAGAAGCCCACAGTTGCAGACACCCGACTTCAGAGAGGAGGCTGTTTGCCACACCTTAAAGTAAGTACCTACTATAGAGCCAATAAGGAACCCGATATTCGAGACCTTCTCTAGGACAAACTGAGACGCTCTTAGTTGTAGGGAGTCTATTGGAGGAAAACTACCTCGCGAGGCTTTTAGCTGTTTTATCAATATTATCCCTAGGAATGAGTAGGCTTGAGGGATGAAGAAGAAGCCACAGAACCTAGAGACCCTACAGTATTATCAGCTGAATAGAACTAACTGTCCCAGGCCCTATTATATAAGCCCCCGTCACATGCATGTTGATCGAGGTGTTGCAAGAAGCAAATTGTTTCGTAGTTCTCTTGTTTGCCATTCTTACGCCAACGTAACTTTCAGCGGAGTTTATTTTTACCCGATATATTTGTGTGTATTGAATTTGTATTATTATTATTTTCTTATTTATTTATTGATTTATCTATTTTTTCCCTTTAGTCTTTAGGGGCTTGGACATGTAAAGATAAATTTCATACATCTACATATTAGGTATTGTCAAGTTATCCCTTAAGAGGCTAGAAGGTATCATTCGCTGAAGCTTGTTCGCACATCTCGGGCTTTTTACCTCTCGGTTAAGACCCCATGTGCATGATAAGTCCCTATTATGAGGGAGATACCCTGAAGACCCCCATGTAGGTTAGGTTAGGGAGTTGCTGGGATTAGAGGTACTGGGAGCATGGGTTTGACACAGAGACTTCAGAGCTATCGCATCCTTCCTTTACAAATAAACTGGAGTAAGAATAATTACTCCGTATAAGTCGATCTGTGAGAACCTAATTTCGCGAACAATCTAGGTACTCAACAGATCTGGAGTGAATCCTCCGGCGAAGGCATCGTACCGTAGCCCCCAGTCCACTGAAACAGCATGTCTCGATATCCGTACTCAGGGGCTTACGGCTAGTCCGTCATATTCATGTCACACTGGGTAGATACTCGGTAGAAATGATCTGATTCACGCCAGGCTGTTCATCTGTTCTCAATGAGAATCATCAGGCGACGGTAGTGAACACTGATCCGAGGTAGTGGTGCCTGGTAAAGTTTGTAAGAATGTAAACATTTAGGGATTAAACAAGTCTCGCAACTTGCGTAAATTGTGTGCTTTCTATTATAACGTACAGACTACTTCCGAGTAGTGTTTTAACATATTTTAATTTAATCCCGTTGCCCGTAATACCCACCAACACCGCCTTGCAGACGAACCCGGTTGTTCGATGTCGTGACCTGGACGTAATGATCGGTTCCGCCGGCGGAAGATTCAGTATTGGCGTCAATCGACACCTTGAAGTCCTTCTGAACTCGTATGTCGGAATGGGGCACAGGTTCAATCTGGTCGCTATTTTGTGAAATCGATTTCGTAGTCGTGCTTGTCAAGGGTATCGCATTAGCATTACCCCCTGAGGTCAGGATCTCCGTACTCGAATTATCTAGATCGTTGTCGCGGTTCCTGCTGGGTAGCTTGATATGGCCTGATCGGATTCCTCCTTTCGAAGAGATATTGTACTTCGGTGTCGCTCCTGATCCGTCCCGGGTCGTATCGTATTTGAACCATTTGAAGAGTAGCGGGCGAACTGCCGGAAGGTTGGCGCATATGAATCCTACTTCCACTTCAACCGTACTCCAGAGACCACCTCCAACGTTTGTGAAGCTGAAATCCATCGGATCAATCTGTGTGACAGCAACAATTCGGAATATACTCGCAACGACCACACTATTAAATAAATCACCGCGTTAGTCACCGCGAGTTTGTAGATACATATAAAGATCGGACTTACAAGGCACCAAGCAAGAACAAGAAACTCAAAGACCACTTTTTGCTCCTTGATGCTTGCAAGTTCCAAATTATTGGAAGCGGGAGACTGAGCACCGCAATATCGCCGAAGACGTTGATGATCGCGGAAGCCAGGTAGAAGGCATTCTGGTTGATACAGTGGCCGTCAAGCTCAGGCTCCCAGAACGTCTGTACCGGGAAGCATTGGAAGGTGAAGCTGAAAAAGTTTGAAAGAAAGATTCCGGTCGAGATAAAGGTAACAATCATGGCACCCAGTCGAAAACTAGCTGTCCTCTGGAATACGCGCCAGTAGAAAAGAAGGATGCCGATCTTGACAGAGAATACACCAGTAGCCCAAATCAACATGTATACCCACAGAAGCTAGTCGCGATAATCAGTCAGTGGACGTCGAATTTGAATACGGCGTAGTCGTATGCTCACCCTAACAAACATCGTGGCGGTGGCTTTTGGTAAATCGGCTTGATGAACTCCGGAGCCATATACTAAGCCGAGAAAATCAAAAACGGACATGAGGATGCAAACCGCCATCACCCAGAACATCCTGCGTATACAAGTCAGTATTCCCTCGTGGTCCGTTCCCGCCATGGCAACCTCGCTCACCAATAGTCGTCCCACCATAGTCGCGCTCCCGTTGCGAACCGGGCCCAGATACGCAGTACAAACGATATCGTGGACAGGATGAGCAGAGATATTACGACGCCAAGCGTCAGTTGGATGTTGTGTTCTTCCGCCGCGGACCTCATCTCGTCTTGCCAGCCGACGCCAAACTCTCCTGGATATCCTGCGTCGTCTGATCGAATAAGAAAGCGAGCGTCATGGAGTGGGAAGATGTTGTGTGGCTCGTTTCCCTCCAGATGCCGAGATCAAGGGGCCTGTTTTTTAATTCGCGAAACCAGTTCATATATACAAGTACTCCTAAGTGATATAGATGTATGTCGAGCTTACGTCTGTGGCAAAATTTTCGAAGCCGGCTAACCTGTCTATGTATTGGGAGTATAGACACGGGGTAGATAGTATACCGTTCGGCTGCACAGGGTAGCTGACCGGGGTAGATTCCTTCTCTGTAACTTTTGCACAGGCCGTTATATGTCGGATGCGCTCCGCGTGTAGGGAATCCCCGGTGATCTGTTTAATATTGCCGGGTTTGGTGATAAACGACCAATTATGTGATAGCACTACATGTATCCATTACAATTCACAGCAGCAAATGTATTCCTAGGAGGAAAATCCTTAAAGGGGTGTGGGAGATTCTGGAAGAGATTCTTTAATGTCCTTCCACATTCGTCTCACAGATCGGTGGTAGGACTGCTCAGCTTAACGAACCACTGTTTGATCAGAGCGATGCCTGATCTTGAACCTTGTGACTGCAAGGTCTACCATTTGGACCATACATGAGCGCTATCCACTGGCTGATCTTCGCCATTCCTAGCCGAGGCCGCTCTTATACGTTACAGCAGCTGTGGCACATATAAGAAACGTGAGAACAGACAGCATGGGCCGAGNAAAAAAAAGGCCTGTAGAATTGCCTCATCTGCCTACGCTGTGATACTGTATGTACATACTTCAAACAAGGCGGTGTGGGTTACCTACGGCTGCTACCGTATGCTAAGAACAGCCATTCCGGCGGGCCGCTCGGTGCCGCGAGTCAGCATGCGTTAGAGGTGTTTTTCTTGTGTTGCCTTCTTTTCGCCTTCTATACATACATTGGCAGCGCAAAACACGACCCACGGCGGTCCCTCTACTGGTTGCGTCTACGGGCCTTTTTGGGGCGGGAAAAAGGAGGATTGCGCGATGCGGAGCTACCGTCTCCAACTTGTCATGCAATACGACGCGACTAGTCTTCGGTACCCCGGTCTTGACCTCACAACTGCCGGGGGACCCGTACCCAGACATTTCGCTCTTCGAAATTGAGATATACGGCGCGCGTTTCATCCATGGCCTTATTTTTACCTATGTAGCTATCTCCCTGTTTTATCCTTCTTTGTCGCATCTTATAGACTGGGTAGCCCGCAATATTGCGACCTGAGGTTACATGTTTGGATGAGGCTAGCAGAAATGGCCTACCGGTGATACCTAATCCTCTTTATATACTACACACCGGCAGCGTCACCGACAAATGACAAGCTTTTTGACGAGACACATCGTCGGCATGGCAACTGCCGTGTGACAATCGTTCGTCATAAGGCTTCCTACGGCTAAGGTAGCATTCACGATACGGTGAAGGCCGAAGGAATTCGTTGATTGCCTCAAGATATGTGACACGTGAAGAATGATGAGACTAGAATCGCTCAGAAGAGCAATAAGATAACACGACTTGTCGCAGTAGCATTGCGTATACGAGACTCTGTAGCAAGTCACTAACAAACTTTGACTTATAGATACGCTTTTATATGAGTCGGAGAGATAAAATCGCGATTCAGAAGTTGGACCCAAAGATCAGTCTACCATACTCGCAAGCAATTCCTTCTATCCCTTTGATCACTTGCCTCTTTAAACGAATTGCAGTGCCATTCAAACGGCTCAGGATTGCCAAGCATGTGGTGTAATTCATGCATTCACCGGCTACAAGTATAGTTCTGCAATCGAGTGGCTAGGGTTCTATAGGTATGTACCAAACTCAGTGACTATTGCCTAGAGCAGTACAAGTTTGTGATATCGGTCCGTAAGAGATTCATTGAATTACTGGTTTCGTATACGGTCTACCTATCAGATTGGCAAGCTAGGTTTCTGAACGATAGCTGATCATGGCTTGGCATACTGAAAAGTTAGAAGCAATACTACTCACCCTATGCAGGCTCGTCGGATATGACCCCCTAGTACGCCTAATGAACTCCTCTGGTGACGGATCGCGGTTTGCGAACTGCTACGTCAGACGGGTAACTCTTTATCTGTTGATGGTTTCCTTTTTTCTTTGTTCGAGGAATTGGTATTTACCCTTACTCTAGGATATCTCATAGACGACAAGTGATAGGATCCTAAAAATGTTACGTAGCAGCACAGGATAGACGCGCTCAGTGTACCTACCTGGACATAACTTACACGCAAGGGTTGATATGCCTTTTGGTTCTAGAACCTCTTTCATCCTTGATAGACTGATAGATCAACTCAAAGGCCTACCTAAAACGTGTGACCGTTTTAGTCTAGGTACCTCGCTAGACACCCTGCTGATTTGGGGGATCTAGATCCTGAACTTCTATGTAGTCTGGTTGACTACGCGCCGTATCGCCAGCTGCTCCTAGAGTAGGTAATAGACTATTGTTGTCTCGAAGGATTTCTAAAAACCACCTTCCCGAGTACCATCTGACCAGGTATATACGAATACCTAACAGTCTCCTTCGTGGTGATTCCGTCTTATTACGCAGTTGTGACTTGTTACGCGGTGTTGCGAGGTTGTGCCCTATAACATGCACGAATATAGAGTCGCCAGGTTTCTATCGGAAGGTTTTAGCGAATATCACGCCGGTTGACTTAGGTAATCTGTATAGGGGGGACAGCGCTCCTAATCTTATCCCTTACTGAAGTGAATTATGACCTAACGAGCGCCAAGCTAATACCATCGTGCCGTTCTCATCGTACGCGTACGTGCTTATGTCATTCGCCGTCCAGTCGTCTTCTTAGGTCCCTCGTGTCATAATCATTGTGAAGATACCTGTGTCTTGAATCTTTGTGGCACGAAGTCATCTAACTGCTATTGCTCCTATTAGCTAATCCTATATACGACATGCTTCCTGTGTTGGGCATGACAACAGACAGTGGAGGACGTGAGTAGTGACGGTGGCATTCGCCTTCCCGATTTCACGACGCTGTCCCGAACCGTTTGTTTCATGATAGAAAGGGGTAAATGCAATCTTCCCAGTAGGTAGTGGCGATTCGTCACTAAATGCTTGATTTCACCAGTAACCTCTTTCGAGTAGCGACAGCACCACATTCGATAGTCACGGCCTCTGTCATTTGCAACCATGTCAGGCGTCCGAGCTGGATTAGGGGCTCAACCCAATGAGTCAAAACCAAGTGTATTGCGTAGAACCAGCCAATAAGAACCATAGTAGCTAGGCCTCTATGAAACGAAAAGTATGTAAGGCATGCTTACACATTGATCATGGTGCTAGAGACTTACGGAAAGCTCTGGTAGACAACTTTGGTGTAAGTAGCCGCTTCTCAACGCTGGGCTATGCTACCTATGATCCAGTAGCTTTCATGGGGAATCTGTAAACTCTTTCTCTAATGGTATTTGTGTAATTGATGATATCGATATTGATAGCTATGTAAATATTATGTTATTCTCTAGTCGTTGAAAGGTATGACCCCCAGAGTCAAGGGTAAACGACTGTACTACTAACTTCTGACTTAGCTCTGTACATGAGCGCAAGATCAAACGACCAAGAGCCTATGATAGTGTCTAGTCGTAGCTGCGAGCCAACTTCGCTCCAAGATGATCACTGATGCTGCGACTCAGGCGGCCGGATTCCTATGTCGATATGGCTGGGCTATCCGTGAACTCTCAATCCTCTGAAAACCTTGAAACTTGATGCGAGCTTCTCGAAGCGTCTATGTTATATGTTTTTAGGCTTGCCGTCCGCTCCAAAGAATCGGGATCGACTCGCGCCGGAGCCTCAGAGTCAAAAGATAGAGAATAGAACACACGCGACACTTTGCGGGTGTTCAAGATAAGGCTCTCTTGCATGGACGGAGCTGCAGCTGGATCCGCTCGGTGTAATTTGTGGCTGTGGAGTCAGTCGGCCTGGGCTGCGATAGACTCATTGCCGTGTCCATCCAGCTTGCATTTAAGGTTGTGAACCGTGGGTCTAACTAACCTAACGCGCTGGACCTGGGTCATATTTCTGGACCGGATATGTACATAGCTACCCCAGGTTCCCTCTTCCTCCCATTTATAGATTGCGAAATTGAGGTGGGTAGTTCGAACTTAACTTCATGCAGTGTTGCCTCCTCCATCTTCATTCTGTGATACCTATGGGTAGAGCGCCATGATGTTGTATCACTGTTTGGTTTTTGAGACGATTTATCGGCTAAACCGGCGAGGAAGAGAAATGATTGAAAAGTTCGTATGTACTCTTTGATATACGCAGATATATAATACGAGTAATTTCAAGTCATCGAATAGGTACTGAAAGGTTGGCTCGCGATAATACAAACCAAGTAGCCGTCCGGCTTCAATCCATACGCTTCGTGGATGCTGCCCATAAGACCTGGGGTAGGTACACGAACGCAACAATGGCACTACCCATATATTTCGAAGGTCTCTAAGTCGACGGGACTGAGATGAAGATGTGGGGTTGGAGTGATTAGGTAGGTACTGAGTCATGGAGATTTACCTACATCAGGCCATAGTCAAGGAATCTCCTCTTGCTTAGTTAGCCGTCGCAAGGGCATCAGGAGCAGACGAACGACCAGAAATAGATAGATGAAGGCGATATACGTTTAAGCTTACTTTAGTGGGTGGAGAGGGGCGCCACCTTAGTGTGAAATTGGCAGATTGACAAATACTCGCAAGCGGTGATGGTAAATATAGGGCTCTGATAGGACACGGCCCCGGCTCGTCGCTTGCAGGAGGTATGTGCTGTGCTGCGTTGCTGCGCAGTACTGTGCAAGATCCACGGGCAGACTTGCCTATTAGAGCTGGAGGTTTTGCCCAGGTGGTATGGGCGATTTAGCTTACTGTTGCATGTTGTGCACGCAAATTCAGTATGGCGACCTACTTTGTGCGTAAGATGCGCCAGAGAGATGCCATTTTGTCGCGAACAAACTAGAGGCGTTTTCTTCTGTGTCGCGCAATCCTTCGAGATAGTGATATGGCGTTTTCTCATCTGACGTCGGCTGCCAAGCGATACTTAAACATCGCCCAGCCGGCTCCCCAGGAACAAGACTTTTGGCTTGACGACGGCGTTGAGCCATCGACGGGACAAGGTGGTCTAAGCAGTCAGCCCGTAAGCTTGTCCTCGCTACCCGCCTTGGCCTCGCTCCCTCCTCCTTGGCAGTAGTGTGCAAGTGGATGACTTGACATCTTAGCCAAGCTATATGATCTTGCACTAAACCTTGTTCTTGGCCCTGCCAAGCATAACTCGGCTGCTGCATCCAGCGCTTGCACAAGCGGCCAATTACGGAGAAAACGAATTACACGTACGATTCTTCGGCTAGGTACCTATCTTTCAGCATCTACCTACTCACCTATCTAGACAGGCAGGCCTATACGGACCTTTTCAATTAGCTACGCCGTAACGTAATCTTGACTGCATGGAACATGAATGGGGCAAATCGCGAAGGAATACTAAATACTTCTCCTTTATAGGATAGGCATACCTAGGTAAAGAGGCTCTTGTGGGGGTCAGATTCAAAGTCTTTTTGTGATAGGTATCAAGAGATCGAGTTGCACAGAATACCTATTCTAATACCTACCTGAGGTGTTCTACATATGATATATCTGCCATATCTGACAGGTAACTGTAGCTAGCGGGAGTACCCAGATCCGTTTTGTATGAGTTTCAAATTGAGAAGACTAAGTGGAAAGTAGGTAGACTAAAACGGGCAGCGCGGCCAATAAAACGGAGACGTCATTCAGCTTGGTGGTTCACTAAGAAATGCATAGCCTACAGCGTATAGTGGGCAGATACAGATACTCTCAGTGTACAACGGACTTATCACTTCATCTCCGCCCCTTGAGCAGCAAAATATGAGTCCCCTGGAAGTACACATTATGGCTTCTCTCTCTCTCTCTCTCTCTCTCGGGGCCTCAGCTAGGTAGTCCGTGCTAGAATACATACACTAGTCCGTAGCCGTGTATGCATATCTCGGTACCGGGTCCTAGTGCTACTATCTATGGCGTCTTGAGTATGTAATATGACATGTAAGTGCTCCTCCTCCTCCTCCTCCCTACCATACCCTCCCCAACACTAACACTAGGAGACGCCGATGTGCATTATCTCATCTCAGTTTGCATGTATGTACGTATGTAATGTATATACGAGTGAGTGATACCTAGATGCATGTACCTAACCTAACCTATCCTAACCTAAACATAACATACCTGGTCCTCAAGTGCTGTCAGCACAGGCATCCGCACACGTGGTTATCGAAGCACAACACTGGGCATTTACAGTACTCGACGGGACCCAGTTGATGAGTCCATGCAGCGAAGCATCCTCGTCTATGGGTATTATGGCAAGGATAGCTTACTTCGGCATCGTTCATGATCTTTCGTCCGCTCCTACTGGCCCTCGTCCTACTCCACGTCTTGCCTGCCCAGCCTTGGGAGGCGTTGTCATCCCCGGAATCCAGTCAGAGACAGGCTAGACCATCTCGAGATTACTGTCAGATCCCTTTTTATGGATGCAAGGATTACTATGGACCGTGATCCTCACCGTGAGCCCGCGAGCTGGGCTAGCTGAGAGGTCTTGGCCTATCACTGTTGGCCATGCAGTGTAGCAGCAGCCCGTGGTCGTTCCTCTTCACTTCTAGACCATCTTCATCTGAGATTAAATACCTTCCATCCGCCCCTCTGCATCTGATCTTCGTTACACTCGTCAACTCAAGCCACTAGTCCTCCACAACCGACCTCCTCGTCGCAGAGTCGTCTTCTTCTTCGTCATCGCCCGTAGCCAACTCGTCGGTTAACGTTCATTCGATTTCGGCAGCTACCAGGGATTTTTTTTCCTTTCGTTCTTTACGAAGTTTAACTATTATCAACACAATGGCTTCCCAGCAAGTTTTCACCGACCGGGACCTCGAGAAGCACTCGTCCTCGAGCATCGCTCCCGTCCAGTCCCACGGCCATGGAAAGTCGAAGCTCGCCAGTGCCAACCCCCTAGGTCTCCTCGCCTTCGGTCAGGCCCTGTACTTCCTTTCCCTCTTCGAGTTCGCTCCCCGAGGTGTCACTACCACCAATATCGTCGTCGGTAACATGATCTGGATGGGTGGTATTGCTCAGTTCATCGCTGGTGTCATTGACTTTTGTGCTGGCAACGCTGTAAGTATACTGCTAATTTAACACGACTTCGAACTCGAGCTAACAGAATGTGACTCAGTTTGGTGCTACTGTCTTCTGTGCCTACGGTGCTTTCAACTTGGCCTACTCTACCATCTTCATTCCCGGATCCGGTATTCTCGCTGCCTACAGCACCCCTGAGGGTATCCCGAAGGCCGAGTTTTCACAGGCTGTTGCTCTTTTCGTCTGGTCTTGGTTCATCATCACTGTCATCTTCACGATCGGTGCTTGCCAGGCCAACTACGTCTTGTTCGGTCTTCTCTGCACTGCCGACATTACCCTAATCCTGCTCGCTGCTGGCCACATGGTTGACAGCCACGCTCTCCTCAAGGCCTCTGGTGTATTCGGTCTCATTGCCGCTGCCATCTCCTGTAAGTTCCAGTTGACTCAAACCCATCAGTTTATTCATGCTAATTACTTCTAGTCTACGCCGCTGCCGCATACCTCTATGTCGATGGTGTCACACCATTCACCCTACCTCTCTTCCCCATCCGCAAGGACCGCATTGTCTAAATTGGAACCAGTCCACACTAGGTCAGGGATACCTGATCGGATGAGATACCCTACGGCTGTTAAAATTTGCATTTCCCCACGANTTTTTGCGACGAGGATGTGCATTTGCGCATTCTACATGGTTTGCTAGACTGTATATAGACGAGTTGGGGAGGCCAGCGACAAGAACATTGATTATAGTATATACTAGTAGTGACACTACAATCCAACTTATTAACTGTTGTAATTCCTGTTAACTTTTACAGTCGTTTCCGAAATTCACTTCTATTATTCGATTCATATGTGCTGCAATTCGATTGAGTCTTGTTTATTTTGTGAGAGTTGGCCGTATTACCTACTCTAGGCGCCTATCAGATATGCGGTCACCTCTGTCTCACAGTGGTGGGGGTGTTTACTGTTCAGGAGGGTTGCATTGAGCCGGGCAGACCTGGGTGTTCTGCTGGGTCAGTCAAGTTACCGGGAAATGGCACGCACTGGAAAAGATTTGATTAGGATATGGAGGAAGATACAGAACAAGCAACTGATTGTTGTCAGGATCGGCGCAAATCCACAAAGAAGTACATACCTTACCAGAAATCGTATCACGTTCTAAAATTGTATCTGGGGCCCGTTTAAGGCTTATACGTAAGACCTTATCTACTTGTAGTGTAGGTAGAATGTTGGTTTGTTTATACGTGTATTTGGTATGGGATCGGTATCATGCTGCTTTTACGTACCCACTCCTAACTGTATCGTCGAGCTTCTTTACCGTTTCTTGTTGCTCACGTTCTAGAAACCAAAGTAACACATAAACGCCTAGTGCTAGGTTAACTCGGATTTGCTTAGGTAAACGAAACAAGATACGAGTGTGTACGATCGTGACCACATCTCCCGAGCGTGGAGCGTGTATTAGTTCGCAATTATAAGTAGGTACCCATAAGGCCACAACCCTTATTGGTTTATCGCTACGATCAGGTTGGCGCCTTTTACCGTATCTCCTCGAGGCCTCTAATTGGAAGTCTACACATACCATCTCGCTACTTTCCCTTTCCAAATGCACTGGAAAATTATACGAAACTGCCTGTCTTACCTATTTGCCCGGATGAGAAGATAGCGAAGCGGGTAACGGCCAAGAATGCTAGCGGAGAGTACACTAAAACCACACCAGGATCTCTTCCCCCACGGCGATCATTGATAAATCGCTATCCCTAAAGCCGCAAAGCTTGACCGTGGCTAAGCCGTAGACTAATAGCTAGGCAACGCTGGGCACACGCATCAATCGTAAAGACGACAGTAGAATTTTTCGAGTACTGAAATACTGTAATCTTGTAGACGGAACCTTTCCGAGGTAGAACTTTGCGAGCTCAACTCAAGCCCTTCAGCTGACATTATGCAAATGGCGTTATGCTGGGCCGGCTAGGGAAAGTGAAATACCGGCCCGAATGCAAAAAGAACATGAAACCAAAATGGTAATTCGCCTCACCAGGTCGCTTGCGTATGCGTACATAGATAGCTGATAAGAAAAAAAAGAGAGTGTGTGTGTTAGTAGTCACGACGGTTGCGCCGGGGTTTCTAGCCCTGTTCTTGCACGTTGTGTCGCGTTAGGTATCCAACGCTGGATAGAAGAGGACGAAGACGAGACGGTGCAATCAAGGTGTGGCACATGCAAACGAACGAATAGATTCGACGCCGCTTCCATGCGCATGCGCATGCGATGCTGGGCGCGGCTCGTGGTTTTCCGCTGGTGGTCAGCTTTTCGCCAAGGGCAGCAGGGTCTGTTGAGGTGTCTAGGTACTAACTCCGTTGCCAAGTTATTTGTCAATGACGGAAGAACGGGCTTGGTCAACTTGGCGGTGCGAACGAGTTTCGTCGGGAGTCGGATGCCGGGAGCCCGACATAACTTTCAAACAATTATGTAGGTATGTAAGTTCGTTAGCAAATGTGAGTTGGTGGCAAGAGGTTTGTTTTTGTGGCGGAGGGGGGATAAGAAATCTATCACTTACTAACAACCAACTAAAATTTACTACCGGTATATATCACACTTCTATAATAAGATAGATATATATGCACACTATCCGGACTAGGAGTAAGAAAAGGGCATTTACATAAGAGAATACAACCACACGGATATCTACAGGATAAAAGCGGTGTCAAAACTTCGAAACAATTACTTGTAATTCGCCAGGAGCCTGGATAAGCTTAAAACAGCTGCATGTGCATACATAACGTTCCATCATTGCTGTACATACATACATATGTACCATGCCAGGACCACAGCGGCGGTGCCGATTAGTAGACCAGCGCGGATTCGTACTTACAGAGATGGATCTGTACATATGCGTTGCTCCAACCGGTCGCGGGGAGAAATAGAGTTCCGTTCCTAGGTCGTGGCACTACTGTACTGTAGGTAGTTAGGTAGGTAGGCTACCTACCTAGCTTACTCATTAGCCAGCAAGGTACATAGTTATGTAACTAGGGTAGCTAGCTGGAAACATCAAACACCCCACATGCCGGATGTTGGTCTTACCGTAAAATACGGTTGTCTGACAGCCACTACTACTACCTATCTAACTTCTGCAGGGCTTCTCGGATGCTGTGCCACACACCAAGCAATCTTCGACAAGAACTATGACCTAGGCGGTCCTCTGGGCAACGGGAATGGCGTTGGATCTTCCTTGGCCGAATGGCACAGCCAATGCTTATTTCAATCGCCATCAACTAACTCGACTTAAAAAGCAGCACAGACAAAGGTAGGGGGAAATAGTATGTAGGTAAGCTATCTACTGTAGGTATGTTCTGCCTACAAGTATCCGACGGAGCAAGCATAGCTTACTACCAACCCAGCAAGATACTTACTATACGTGCCTGGGTACATATCACTATTTGGGAGGGGTAATTTTGGCCAAAAAGTCATTGATAATACCCTAGGTAGTATCAGGTGGGCAATGGGAAAAGCCAGGACTCAAGACTGGGCTGACTCCTAGCGAATGCAACTGGTATCATCACCTTACGGATGTTGGCTATCCATGCAACGCGCAATCCTTCAGTTGGGTTTTCTTGCCGGCGGCAAGTCCCAAAATGCGGCACAGAATGATATGATGCAGCTCAAGTCTACCTGGGTATTCCGAAGGGAAGGATAGGCAGGCAGTTCATGTTGGTTCAACGGTTGTCGCGGGGTTCGACGTGACGGTCATGCAAGCAAGCCTCAGCACACAAGCCAAAGCGGTGAAGATCTTCATCGCGATAACTGCCCTCTCCCTGCCCGCGCAAAGCGGCGAGTCTCTTACTTATGTAGTTATGAACCAACGGACCGGTCAGAGGCTCGGTCTAGCCATACATAACTTGTTTGGTATCCAGCGGAAACAACACTAAGTACGCATCGGAACGAACCATGCACGTGGCAGCGCAACGCCCGCCAGTCCCGTAGTGTGTCGTCCTGTCCACTGAAGAAGGCATGGGATGGATCGTTACCCCCGAGGGTCGTTTTCTAGAAGCAGGCAATGCATGGCTGGATGCAAAGAACTCCCACGTTTAACAACATGCATGAAGACTAGGTATGCTCGGCTACGGGAAACAAAGCCTGGCCGCGACGCCGACTAGGCTAGGTAGTCCGACATGTTTCGAACTTGATTTGGTATCAGTTCCAGAACACCTTGCGCAGGGATTTTGACTGTACCGCTCTAAATTCAGTCTCAGACCACCTGAGAACTAAAGGTGCCTACCTGTGCAATCCGGGGTTGTGAACAGCTACGCAAAGGTAATTAACTACCTAGATTAGTCCCCATCTTCGATTTGACGCGTCCGCTTTGCTAGGCTCATCTCCATCTTCTGTACTATGATAGATGTTCGACCTATTGCGTTTTGATGCGTCGAGATCTACCAACTCTCCCTACAGAGGAACATAGTACGGCTTGCTTGGTCCGGGATCTAGGCGCTTAGTTACTCTCATCGTTTCCAAGAACTTTCTGGGGCATAGTCGATCCGCTAAGGTATCCAAACGAGGACCAGGTCTTCGGGCGTGGAATCAGTTACGTAGTCCGAACCCTGACAATTCTCAAACACCATTTCGTCATCCGTGTTGGACCGGATACCTCGGCGGTTCCTACGGTCCCACGCGGATGTTTCCTTCTTTGTTGTCCGAACAGTGCTCCAACGTTCCTTTGGTGAATTGCATTGATTGGCGAAAGCACTAGGCAAGTGATAATCACATGAGAGGGGATTGGCTGTTTCGATGAAGACAAATGTCGGACGTCGGTTATCAGTACAGCAAGGCGATCGATTGGTATGGCCTGTATTGATGCTAACGGGCCGCTGATTCGGTACACTCTAGGCGGATAGTCGGTTCCTCTTTCGCCACGCCTTGTTGAGGTTGTTCTTTTCCTGGAAGCAACACAGAATCCAGCGATGATAGAGCATGTATCATTTCTTCCAGTGTTTCTCTGTCTCAGCCAGATGCTTGTCTCTTCCCTAGTAAATGGATTGGTGGTGAGGCAAGGTCGATGAAAGAGAAGTGTTCGAGGATATTCAACGCGCAGGAGCGCGTCTCTCGTGATTTTGCCTCATATGGGCCTGGGCCCTTTCTAGTCGAATATCTGCTTAAACCAAAGAACAGACTCGTTCGTATCCAGTGTAGTGAGTAGAATCATTCGCTCGTAGCTTAGGTACTCACAATCTTATACTTAGGTACCATTTCCAGCCTTTGAACCTGGGCACTGTCGGGGGCACGTGAACTATGGCACAAAGTAACTGGGCAACGAGGTCAATTTTGCAACAATTGATCTATAGGGCGATACGTGGACCCCTCTCCCTTCCTCCTGAAAATATGTTTAAACGACGAGGCGTGTAACGGTTGCCTATACGCAAAAGATCGGTCGAAAGGGGAATGAAGTCATTCTTCATGATACCATTCACCCAGTCTCGTTAGCCATTCCGACATGTTCATTAATACGGTGATGTCCACGACGACAGCGCCGCAACCACAACATACTCATCAATCCTCTTGTCAAAAAAAGGTGTAGGTATTTCAAAAGCCGGAACACAATTCTCTCGTCAGCTTAAGTATTCTCATGCCCTCGGCGAAACCAAACACCGGTCCCCATTCCCCGATAATCTTAGCCGACCCAATTTGAATCTTCCTAGCCGTGGTTATTCCCGGCCTCACGATGCCTATTGCGCTCAGCTACCCAATCCGATTAACAAACCGGCTTCACCCGATTGGATAGGAGATTCCTAATAGAAAAATACGAAAGATATGTTGCTGATGGCAATATCAAATCTAGCAGCATATGTTCGATGCCTGATATGGCGCCATACTCAGTATTTCGTCGATTTGCCTACATGTGTTGCGATCTTCTAGGCCCTGCAACCTCGTATTTGCTTGGTAAGTCGAGGCTTGGCAATAGCGCCAATAGAGGTAAGAGGAGAAGGAAGTGTTCGGCACATGACCTGCATCCTACCACTACGGTTCATCTAGATACGAGATATTTCGCTTCGGTAACTAACCGAGCGGCAGCTCTAAAGAGTGTATCTCCAACCGATCCGGCGCTCATTTTTGAACATTTTTTTTACATCTTGTATGATTACGATCTTTGCGCAATTGTCGGTCGGGCTACGATCAACCTGTAGAATAAGAGGCGCCATAGAGTGCTAGCAGATTGCTTGAGCATTCATCAAACCGCCTACTTTGAAGTCATGACGTGAACAGTATTAAGCCCTGCACTCATGTGAGGTTTGACTGGTGATGCTTTGATGTGTCACTGCATATACGAAGAGCCTCTGTCAGCGCGCCCATGTTACAGCGACTAGAATCTGCCAGTCCCGCGGAATCAAACTACTTTAGGCTATAGTCTTCTGTTACTTGTACTTGCAAGCCTATGTAGCTTCGCTATTGCTGTACATAGTGTAAACAGAGAGAGTTAAACAAAGGCAAGGCGGTTGGTGGTAGGTATTAGTTAATTCTTTGTGCTGACGCCAGCTGCCTTAATGCTATTGTCTGCACGCGGTCGATCTCGCAGGTTGCCACTCCTACGGTTCCCCGCCGACGATCACCGCCCAACGAGGAGCCCTAAGAAATTGGACGATAGCTCGAACCCGTGATCTGCCCGTGACAATATAAACCGTCCGCGCTGCCATCTTTGCTAACGTGAATGTTGGTCGCAGACATCGAAGAGTCCGGGTAACAGTCACCATCACCGCAGTTGCAACATTCATAGTCTCTTGACAGCAGTCTCCTCAATATCACGATGAAGTTCCAAGTCTCAGCCGCCCTCATGGGCCTCGGCGCCGTGGCTGTCTCAGCTCAGGACAANCCAGAGCGCCCCTTTCACCCTCCAAATCAAGGGCACAACAACGAACAGCACGATTGACGGTAGGGTTCATGAACGCGAAGAAAAGCCACTATTTTCATTTACTGACGCCAGTCACCAGGATATGCCATTAGTTGCCACGCGGGCGCCGCCATCGAGGGACTTTGCTACTCCGCAGGCGTGGCGGACACGTCCAACTCGGTCACGTACCTCTTCAACTACACTGGCTTCAACCAGGTTGGCGAGGACCAGGTCGGTACTCTGGTCTGGAGCTTGCCGTACACGGACGAGAACGGCAACCCCGCCTCGGTAGAGCAGGCGATGGGCATGGTGTACCAGCCGAACAGCAATGTCGCGGCTCCCCTCTTCGGCTTCTCTTCCTCTTCGTTCCTCGTTGGCTTCGACAGCGAGGGGGAGCTTTTCGGCTACGACTATGTCGATGATTCCAAGTTCGTTGCTGGCCAGCCGCCGACTGACTACACCCCCAAGGCTTACTGTGAGTGGTTTAATCCTCTTCTCTGCACAATATCCTCGAATTCTTCGTTTTTTGGTTAGCATCGTTCGGGTACCTAATGCGTGCTCGGATTTGTAACGGGATGCACCTATATCTGCTTCGGTTATAGGGGCGCTGCTGCATTTGTTATCGTTATCTAGCATTTTAGCTCTCATCCCGTCCCGTGCTAACCATTTCGATAGACCAATGGGCCGTGTGCTGGCAATACTTCACTGGATACTACTACCAGTCCGTGGCCTGGGTGCAGAATGGTGCCCCGCACAACCCGACCTGCGAACCTGTGGAGATCACCAAGGTTGATCTTTGAGTCGGGATCAGAACACAGCAATACTCAACATATCGAAAAGAATATTGACAAGCGAGAAAATGGAGTGTTTGGCCACGACTTAATATCTACCGTATACGTAACCGCATCTATATCATGTCAAAATAATAGTTAATGGCGGATTATAATTCTATAACTATAGTAATGGCAATGGTCATTGATAATAGATTTTGCTTTCAAATACCCATCTAGCTTGGCAGCAAACAACCAACCCACAATCTCATCAAATAGAAGTATACGCAGCTGGTAAGCCGCCGAGAGAAGCTAACCACGCCCTTGGTATGCCGTATAGGCAGCTCAATCCGCGCGTATAGTATAGGCCTACGTCATGGGTCAAAATAGCACGTAGAGATTACGCTCAATGCTGTAGCAAGCTACACGGCGCGCACCTCCACTAGAAGGCACCTAAGCCACTAAAACCCACGAGTGATGATACCTGTGGCTGCGGCATATCTCTACTTGCGAAGACTTACGAGAGGTGTATGCCTACTAAGTGAAGTGCAAGATCTCTCAAACTTGCGTGCTTGAGCTGAGCCTATTACTATGCTTATCTTGACTAGATAAGTTGCCTTGCTCCTCTCTTCTCTTCACTTCCATTCATTACCTAGTTTGAGCTTCATCGACAAGTTGCTACGGCACCTCAAGGCATACTAATACCGAATCATTACTTAATAACTAGCTGTAGTGACACCAAATCACAATGTCTGGTCTTATCGATCTGTCCAAGAACTATTCGTTCTATGCGGTATGCTTACCCCGCTATATCAGCCTCACGTTGGTATCACAAGTGGCTGCAACAACTAAACTGAGACTTGCTTCGTTTGGCGCATATATAGCTTCCAGCAGCGTGGTTCCTTGCCTTTCTACCTGGCGTATACTCCAAGTCACTGGGCGGGAAGAACTACGATCTTGCCAACCCGCGGCAATACGTTGAGAATGTCCTAAAGGATGAGAAACTCCCCAAGACGGTAACCTCTCCCGCTTTCATTAACTATCTATGAGCCATGTCCTTCATTCCCCTCCTTATTGCCTAACACACTGCCGCCTTCCTGGCCCTGTCGAAGCTGTGTAACGTATGCAAGCCGAATCGAGTTGACTGACATCTTACTCTTCTCTTTCCGCGGGGTTTATAGACCAAGAGCAAGATCTTGCGCTGTGAGGCCGCGGTTGCCAACGGTCAGGATACAGTCAGCCTGTTTGTGGCGTCCGTCATCGCGAGCTCGAGGTCCAGGCCGTTCGAGTAGAACTTGGCGATCCCCGAGGTCGTCACCACGACGCCGGGCTCCTGCTCGAACTCGATGATGTCTAGTGCTGCCATGAACGCGCCGCAGAACTCGGGCGTGAGCCGGTTGTCGTTTGGCGAGGTGAAGGTGAGCAGGTAGACTCGTGGTGCTGGTGTTGTGCACACGATGCTCCCCCTGGGTGCGAGACCCGCGGAGGGATGGGGACTGAGAAGAGCTCGGTTGACGCCATGATGATGGGTGATGTGTATGCGAATGTTTTACTTTGAAGTCCTCGTATGGAGGCCCTATGTCGATTATTTCACTTAGCTGGTATTCGATGAGCTCTCTTGACTGCCAGCTCTTCTTGCCAAAGCTGTAAGTTAAATCATCATTGTCATCACTAATCACATATAGCTTAGGTAGATACACGCACCGTGAGCCTCGGTATCTCCACTTTTAAGTCCTCGGTATTTAGTTCCCTCCCTCCTATCCCGTGTCTTTCGGTTCACGGCGATCACATCGCGCCTGGAATGGTTTTGTTTCTTGGCTATATGACTTTATTTGAAGCGTTCAAGAGAAGTCCCCATCATGTGGAATAGTAGACAAGAGACAATTCGAGATGTTGGATACCTACCTTATTAAGGTGCCAAGCAATAATCACATGTTACGTGCTACACGTATAGACACTTGCTTGCCCAAGAAGGCACCGGAAGAACGAACTGCATTGAAAGTGGTTATCCACACAACGTAAATAAGAAAGATTTCTCATTCAGTTATCTTTTAACCACCAGTAGTAGTATTATTCCCACACATTGCCATACAGGTGATCGGACATATGAATCAATTTTCATATACTCAGCGCTACATTAGACTTCTTAAGGTAGCAGATGCAGTGCGACGGCAACGCCCCACGTTCCACCTAAAACTTAGCGTCCTTCCCCCACAAAGACCCTCTCGTGGGGTCGGCTCGGGGGTCGGCTCGGTGGATACATTACAGAGATGTGATCAAGTCACAACTGTCGGCTCTATATGAATGGTTTAGTTGGGAAAGAGGTAGCCCACTGCCATTCCATAGTAATCTTATGAATATAAAAGCAGACGGTAGATCTAGAAGAAAAGGTTCTGTATAATCACTTTAGGCATGTCTTTTGACTGCCTAGATTCGACTCACTGGTGGGTTCATTGCACAGGGTCTCTGGCAGGTACTTAAATCTTCTATACCCAACCCAGAAACTAATAAATTATCATATGTTATATTCTATTGTAGGCAGAAATGTCCAGGCAGACACATCTATGCCATCTAGGCCACAATTGAACAATTCACCGACTTCTACCTCGAGAGAGTGTATATAAACTCTGTCTTCCCTCCTTGCTCAGTCTTGTTCCTTCTTTCTTTTTCAGCTCTCTTTGCCTCATGGCTTGGATGAAGTGTAGTATCTGTTCTTTTCAGCTTAATCTCTGNAAACTGGTCACACGTTGAGACCTCTTTTTTTTATTACAATTTTTTGTCCCCTCGGTGCCTCGACCCTCTAGGCATGCCTATGGTTGGAGCTCCCCTGTGTCCCTGGTATTACACTGCTTCCAGGCGACGCGGCACTTCTCGTATTCTGTGCTTTCATTACGATCCTTGGGTGATGCCCGGGACGTGAAGAAGGTGTTTCGCTATTTGGCGTTTTATATTTAAATCATCGTGGTGCTAGAGTACTTGTGCAGTGAAGCATACAAAATTTAGCCACCCATCGTGGCACGCCCCTTATGGCGCTAGGTCGTCTCAAGGTAGGGAGAAGACAATCCGAGAAGGCTGTAGAATTTTCTATCTTTTCTCTTCTTGTTTTTAACATGAAGCTTTATGCTCTCTATCTTATGTATGCTCTCACAACCCTTTTTTTTCGCCCAAGTATGTTCAAGAGCACGGTCGTTTAGCACTACATTATAACCACGTACATCTATTATCCGACAGGTTGAATTCTCAACACAACACGGACTTCTAGTCGAACACTGGTAGCTCACCGTCGCATGCTCAGTCTACATATATAACAACATGGAGACTGTATGATATAATCGGCTCACTTGAAGCAGAGGAATTCTGCAAAGCTACTAAAATGCTCAACATCTCTTTTCTGGCGTCTCTCGACAGCCTCTCGTCGATCGAACACGGCTCGTACGCCCTCCTCGAAGACGCCAGTGATGCCTTGGCCTGTCTTCGCGGAGCACTCGACATATCTAGTAGCACCGATCGCGGTAGCTGTCATAGCACCCTATATATGGTTAGAATGGACTTTGTATTCCGAAAGGATGGCATGATAAGGTAGAAAGAGCTGCTTACCTCAGTAGCCGTGATCCGAGTCTTGAGATTAGGGTAAAGCGGCGCCCAAAGACTGGCTCCGACGCGTTCGTCTGTCTTCGTGCCGACGAGGATGAGAGGCGCGCCGCGAGTATGGCGACGGATCTGAGTGATCCACTGGAGTTGTTGTCATACTATATTAGCATATGGTATCTCATCATGCAGCGATACTGTGAATTATTCAACACGAACCTGGGTGCGAGCATTATTGAAGGATCGCATGCCATTAACGCTGAAGCAGAGGAACACGGCATCCCAGACCAGATAACTGAGCCGTCGGAGCTGCTCCAGCGAGACATCTCCCGCTGTGTCCCAGAACTCGATATCTGCGTCTTGGTCGTCAATTGTGACTACCTTGTGGAAAAGCTCGTATTGTGTCGGGGCATAATGCTGAGACACTTTGGATTAGCCATGTGAGATCGAAGCATATGTATTGCTAAGCGGAGAGGAATACTTCGGTAAATGTATCTCGGTAGAACCGTCTATACGTAGAGAGCTAGTCAGTACCGTCACAGAAGACGATGGTAAGGAGTCAGACGATTGAGAGCGAGGGAGGGCTTACAGCAAGATGCTCGACTTTCCGCACTGGGTATCCCCCACAAAGACGAATCGCATCTTGGGACGGTCGATAAGGGTGAAGCTTGGGGTGCCGGGCGATGGGGTTGGCTCCGGAGCGGGCGTCGTGCCACGAAACATGAATGATTCGGGGTCTTGTGAGATTCTGCNGGTAACTACCTGGTGTGACGACGCGCTGGCAAGCACTCGAAACGCGACGGACGAGGCCGCGGCCCGAGTTTACGAGCCTTTTTCGCCGTGAGTCCACAGTTGGTTGGTGTCCCGCCGTCGAGACTGTCCTCGCTCGTTTGTGACGGTGGTCTTCAAAGCTAGAGTCTTCGGATGTGTCTTCATCGTAGTCCTATTTAAAGATTCAGTCTCAATAAGTCGTGGTGCCCCGTCAAGTCGAGTCTAGCCATCAGCCAATATGGGCAGGTAAATACTTACGAGAGAGTGCTTGAGAGTATGATAACGAGCTGGTTCAACATGCTCTTCCCGCAGCGAAGGGACCGGCAAATCACGTATCCATTTTAGCATGGGCTCCTTGGTTGGCTTCCAGAAGTCCGAGATGGAAAAAGTAAAGCTCGTCGAAGTCGATACTTGGTATTCCGGCGACTCATTCGCCGGCAAGCTAGCGTTGGACTTGAACGGTGTAGCAAAGATATCGCTATCCCTCATTATCGCGAAGGTAGTGTGGTGGTGATGAATTATGGTGAGCACATATATCGGTAGAAAAGGAGAGGTCTAAACGGAGTATGTGGGAGATGGAATGGTTGGTAGTTGTGCAGGCGCGAGACAGTAACACGGTTCTCGGTCAGAAGGAGGAAAGTGATTTCTAGAGTAATGTTGATTCATTCACTGCATAATCGCTAGCGACGAAATTATTCGCACGTTTATTCGGTTTCAAACATGCTACCTCATTTGACCGTTATGTTTACTCAAGAGCCTAGTTGCAGGCCACTAAAAGCTGCACATTTCAGGCAGCTATAACTACTTCCTCTATCCCTTCCTTAGGGAATGAAAGCCTCGGCAGTTTTAAGTCGAGAGCCTCGTCTTACGAGATATTTCTTAAGAAATGTCACCCAAAATACGAAGAAAGCTCCCACTCAGCTTATAATAAGAGGGGATTCCTTACATCACTTCTCACATTACCATAAAAATGAAGTTCTCACGTCCGTATACGGACTCTTGGCAAAACCATTGATTTGCGGTTCGATATGTGCACAAAGGTTAAACATCAATGATATCAGGGACGAACACAGTTGATGAGGTTATCCAAAATCCACCTTCGACTACATCATTGGCGAGCTCACTATGCTTAATACCTCTCATATGGCACCCCATTCTCGGTGCTTCGCCGACGAGTGCCCCCACAACAGCCGGGAATAGGGTCCGAGTAGAACGCGGAGCTGGGAGCCAAAGCGGGGTTGCACCACGGACGGCCGTCTCACCATGTCTTGGCTCTTTCTACCAACAGAGATAGGCATTGCCATGATAGACATTATCACGATACAGTAGGCTGCATGGAGGGCATTTGCATTAAAAATCAGAAAACGATGAGACACAAGGAAAGCCACATGTCGCAATAATGATTATGCATAGGGCGCACGCTTGGAAATGGGAACGGGAGATAGATTGCCCCTCATAATGACAACATCTGATTTCTAATCACTAAATTACTTAAAAATCAACCCCTCCACTTCGGCTGTTGCCGCCAGCACTATATAAAAACCCCAATACTTCAAATGCTAGAAGACAGTGAAAGGTTCTCATCCAGTTCTCGGATATCGTCATCATCTGCAAGAATTAACCAGATCGCAAATCAAGTCTCATCCGCCATGGCTACCCCCACAGACATCCATCTCTATACCGCGCAGACGCCCAACGGCATCAAGATTTCTATCTTGCTGGAGGAGCTCAACTTGCAGTATAAGGTTTGATCTCATGTGCGACATATTCAGAATCGAGACACTGACTTCGCGAAGGCCACTGCTATCGAGTTCAGCAAGAACACACAAAAGGTACTCAAGCCTGGCCTAGCCGTATGTGCTTGGCACGAAGACAGTCGCTAATGCTTGAAATAGGAGCCTTGGTTTTTAGAAATCAATCCCAATGGTCGTATACCTGCCATGACGGACACCCTAAATGGGAAGCAGATCCGAAGTGAGTCATTTCCCCTTCTATAGAGGTGCTTTGGCCTATTACAGAACACATGATGTTCAGATATAGCCATTTTCATATTCCTAAACCGACCATTCTAACTGTAATGCCAAAGTCTTCGAGAGTGGCGCCATGTTGCAGTACCTCGTCGACCAGTACGACAAAGACCACAAGGTGTCCTACCCATTCGGGACGGCAGAATATTATGAGACAAACAGCTGGGTAAGCCTATTATACACGTAACAAGTGCCTTGACACAAAACAAAAGCTGACGCGAATTAGCTCATGTGGCAGATGGGTGGCCTCGGGCCTATGCAAGGTCAACTCAACCACTTCAACCGTATGTTCCCAGGCCACTTCCCCTCGGAGTCAGTCTCTTTCATGCTCACCTATATACCGTATAGGCTACGCTCCCGAGAAGATCCCGTACGGAATTGAGCGCTACAAGTCGGAGACGCGGCGGCTATACCGCACAATGGACGACGCGCTGAAGAAGTCCACATCAGGCTACCTCGTAGGCGATAAATGCACTATTGCTGACATTGCCTGCTGGGGCTGGGTTGCCGTAGGACGTATGTGTACCCCGTAAACTCCCATACGACCTCATAATGAGGAACTAACAACTTCACAGGCTCGTCTGGCGTCGACCCTAAGCAATTCCCCGCCCTGAACGAGTGGGTGTTGAGAATGCTGAAGCGGCCTGGTGTCGAGAAGGGCCGACATGTGCCCTCGAAGCACAACTACGAGGGGATCCAGGATATGACGGAGGAAGATTTCGAGAAGAAGGCTGCTGCGAACCGTGGCTGGATTCTCCAGGGCCAGAAGGACGAGCAGGCGAGGAAATAAGCGCCGATAAGGATGCTGTATCGGGGGTTTGGCGTCGCGCTGTTGTTCTGGATAGCCTGGTAATGAATTAGTTTACAAAATAATGAAAGAACGGGAGGAGTTTCGCCTTCGCTTTTCGTAAGCCTTATGGTGGTTTCTTGTATATGTGTTGCGAGTTCATATGACACCCAAAGTAAAACTAGATGCATTCAACGAATTGCTTTCTACCTAAGTAGTGACTTAATGGTAATAGATCCCTGAGATTGTATGTCATATGAGTCACGATCTGTTGTCATTACCGTATGCCCCTACCACTAGCCAAGTCCTAGTTACGTCGCTGGGTTAATGCATCTCATATGAGTGACTACCTTAAATACCCAGATACACCTACATACAGGTCTACCTTGTACAGTACCGGTGTCATATGTACATATCTTTGAGCCTCTACATCTGGCGGATGGGAAGGAGCAAGTCACAATGGTAGGAGTCGAGGACGCCCGAGAAATCATAAAATGTGAAGTAATTCAGTGTATTGGCCACAATATGTGATGTGTGGACTTAGGAATCTGGTTGCTATCCGAGTCGTGATGCTAAGGGCGTGTGAAGCCAGCTAACCTTCCGATCTGATGTTACAGTGGCAAATAATGAACTCCTCCCGGAATAACGCACACCCCATTTAAACCACTGACTAACTTTCGTCATCTGAGACGCCGACTCGGTGCAAGATCATGCCTTCATAGGCGTAGGTAGGAAGCAACTAGTTCATCAAAGGTGTATGGCCACATATCCACGTATCCTCTCCCTCACAGTGAGGCGAATCCATTCCATTCTCGTTACTCAAACTTCGCCATCATGGGGATCGAGCCTCATCTCTCCCTTACCGTCATAGGCAATATCAGCAGCGTCCTCGAGGACGCTCTTCATCTTGCGGGGCTTGGGGTTC
This sequence comes from Lasiodiplodia mahajangana, assembly GCA_029590625.1. Taxonomy (NCBI): domain Eukaryota; kingdom Fungi; phylum Ascomycota; class Dothideomycetes; order Botryosphaeriales; family Botryosphaeriaceae; genus Lasiodiplodia; species Lasiodiplodia mahajangana. Next base: position 29,752 of record JAPUUL010000054.1, read on the forward strand.
TTCTTGCGAGGCTTGGTGACCTTGCTGTCCGCGTTGACAGGCTTCAACACCTCGGGCGTCTCGCCCTTCTCGGCGGCAGGGCTGTTAACCTGCAAGCCAAGCTTCTTACGGATCTGGCGGCAACGGGCCTAGAATAGGGCGAGAAGGATTAAAATGTTAAAATGCTTCATTGGTGAGAAGGGGACGTGACTGAATGTGAATGAGGGAAAAAGACAGTCGTGGTTAAGTGAGTAGGCGAGTGAGTGAATAGATAGATGATGACTGGATACATACTTTGGCGACATTAGCGTTCTTGAGTCCCATGTCATTGGCAAATTCTTCCCAGTTGATGTCCGGGTTGGCGGGGAGATACTTCAACATGAAGGCACAGAACTTGCTCTCGGCGAGCGTCGGATTGAAGTTTGACTCGCCACTGGGGTTGGCGTTGGTGGGAGTGCTAGGCTTTTTTGGGGTAGCCATGGTTGGTTATTGGTGATGAAGGGTTGTGATAGACGATGAGCTATGCCAACACGGCGAGTGAGTTATTTACTTTCGTTTGAATTTGAAGAGAGATGAATGAAGGAACCAATATACTTATGTGTGGTGAGGTATATCGAGGATGTCGTGGCGTGCGAAAGTAGTGTGAGAGACGAAGGCGGTTGGAGATGTGGGCGAGCGAGTGAGTGGTAGTGGAGAAGGAAGAAGGAAGAGGGAATAAATGAGTTGAGAGAAAACCTTTAAATAATAACTTTGCTTTGAATTCACGGTATGTCGGTTGCTTAGGTGACCTGGTTGATGGTACTGTACTCTCGACTTGTAAGCTGTAGAAGGGTACCTAACCTAGGTAGGTGATGCTGGCTGAGTGAGAAGGGTGGGCTATGGTAGAGATTAGGTAGGAGAGTGGGACTGCAGCTTCTCGTTATTGTATTCTGTTGAGGGGCAACGAAGCTCACGAGGGGCTAGTCAACTCAGGTAGTAAAGAGAAGTCACGCGTTAGGTAGCTCCTTATAAGCCCTGGTGAGGACTGGTTGTTGTGGGATGGGATAGGTACACGCACGAAGTATAAGGCAGGCAGTGAGGTAGGTGCGCGTTGTAAACAGCTTGAAGTGTATGGTAGTTGTGATGTGGCGGAGAAAAGAGAACTGATGTACCAGATACAAGGCTATATGTGTTTACTCGTGCCTAGAAACTCGTGACGACACCACTGGCGAGCCGTGTCTGCATTGAAGTCTATGGTTGTTGCCACGAGTGTTGCTACGGTATTTTAGGATGTGAATCCTCTAGTTGATAGAATTATTCATAACATAGCCAAGGTTCGGTCCCGCTCATATCCTGTAGTGATGTTTGGTTAACTTGAGATGATACAAATGTGGCAGATCTATTTGCACTATATCTTCACACTACAATGATACAATTTTTATATACATGGGCATACCTCGGTACGTGGCTATTCTACTTTAATTCCTCTAATAGTTTTTCAGCCTTCACAACCAAGTCGCGAGCTTTCTTGAGGTCACGCTGCGCGTTAGGACCATCCCTTTCTTGTTGGGTACGGCCGTCTGTCAAAGCTGATGCCATAACCTCTTCGACGCCTCTAACTGCCTTTCGACCTTCTTCTCTCACTTCGCCTTCCCAAAACGCCCGTGCCGTTTCCCATTGCCTTTGCATTCGTCGCATACTCCAGACGATCCCAAGAGCAGCGACGGCACCTGCTTCGTACAGTGTGGTTGTGAGGGTACCAACGTACACTAGGGCGCCTAGAGCGGTCATCAAGCCTGACGTGCTAAGCGTTTGAAGAACGAGCTTCTGAGCGAGCGCCTGTAGAGCTGGCACTGTTTCCATTTGCAAGTAACTTCTTGTATTTGGAATATTCACCGGCCAGTTGCTTTTCTGTATTGACGGTGTCGTAGAATCTGGGGCTAAGACTGTATCGATGGGTTGACTGCTGGTAGCAACACGATGACTTGAAGTCTGAGGGGAGTTGATTAGACTGACACCCGCCTCTCTCATCCGCCCAGCAAGAAAGATGGAATTCCTTTCGGCCTCGGGTAGGAACTTCTGGGTTAGAATGTCACTTGTGAGCATGCCGACATCATCTACACGCCAGAACAATTTCCACCAGCCCAGTTTCCGCCACCTTCTGCTAGAAAACGCAACGTCGAGCTGCTCTTGCAACTCTGCGTGGGCGCTTTCTGCCCACTCAGATAGGGCCCCTTCGATTGCTCTTATAGATGTGGGGGTGTTGGAAGACCCGGAGATTTCAAGGAATCTAGATTCCTCTTCTCGAATAGAAGATGAAGTGCTTCTCAAAAGCGAAGCGATGAGCTCTCGGACTGGGGGTTTTGTTACGTTGTCGGGTGTTGTGAGAATATCCGCCTTCAACCATTCCACTAATTTGAGCATATTGCTCTGAAACCATAGATGCTCATATTCGAGAGCATTACTAATGTTCTTGCGGATGAGCCCTAACCCAATTGTTGCTGTGCTAGTATCAATGGGGATAAATGGCAAAGAACTTGTTCCGGCGGGCTTGTATTCCGGGATATTGACAGCGTACTGAAGCACACTGGGGGTTTCCAAGGTTGGCATCGACATCATAGATGCTGCGCCGTGGATACCGTCGGCCACAATCAATGCCTTGTGAACAGGTGTAGTTATAGGGGTATATTGGCCGGTATTCGACGTTGGAATATCAACGCTCGGAACCAACACTGTATCTTCAAACCTATCCACTGCGCCCTTTCCTGATAAAGGTAGGAAGGGATCCATCTCTGCAAGGAGGATCTCAAGATCATGGCCGTTAAGAGCGGCAGAAGAAACATTGATTTCTCGTAGCAGGTTCCCTTTGGTAAGCGAAATCGCGGGTTCTGTTTCACGGCTCTCTGCGCCAATGCGGATTATCATCGGTTCTGCTAGATCATGCTGCTCGACTTCGTGTTCCCAAGCTTCGCGGTCTTTTAAAGGGTCTGCCAACAAGAGCCTAAGGACATCCTTAGCGGTGTTGGTTGGCACAGGGGAGCCGGCGAGGCCGAGTATTGCGATTCGTATCGACTCGTGTCCTCGCGCCTGTCGTAGCCCATTGAGAGCCAGCTGCAGGCGAGAGAGGTTCACATAGTTCGCGGCGTGCTTTTGTAGGTCTAGTAGTGTCAATTCGAGTTCTTTTCGAACGTCGGTCTTTAAGTTGGTAGGAGCTGTCGCAACGGTTGTCTCGAGACGCCGAGCAGGAGGATGGATAGGCGACGCTCTCTTCTTGGGGTATCGGGTAACCCGTGCGCCGTTAAAGTCTAACGAGAGTGAACAAAAGAAACACGTCGACGGCCTCTCGTGAGGAACGTGCCTTTTGAATACGGATCCCTGGCGTCCATACCGCCTCAATTGGGCAGGTAACCTGGGAGGCATGTTACCTGTCTTCGGACTTGGTAGTCATTTAGGAGCCACCCAAGCCAAAAAGCTAGGTACCTAATATGTAAAGCTTCACACCAAGCTTCAAAAATCCTGTGACGTGATGCCAGGTACCGACCGCAGTAGCTTAGGTACCTAGGTACCTATCTAGTAGTTAGAAGAAAGTTATAGACAGTCTTTATAGTTATATGCACTGTGTGTATACACAGTAAGTCTTTCATCCTACCTTCTCTTGTCTTCGTACCAGCCCTACCTACTTCGACATGTAGCTCTATTCGAAGTTTCTTACTTGTTCGATTCGAGCGCTTCCAAACTACTTATTGTCCAACCTTCACTGTCGGTGGTAGTCTTGTAGCTGGGAGGATTCAAGCATAATACTTAAGAAGTATCTACCCAATAACCCAATATAGCCTCGCTCTACCTTCGCACTACCGAAGAGCAGCCCCTCTCAGCACCCCTCCGCCCCACCGTACATACTTACTATAAGCCGCCGGTGGACCATCGGTATCCCAACACCACCATACCATCCATCATCACCAACATGGCGCAGGCCACCGCTCATCGCCGGCTCCTCGGGGAGTATAAGGCATTGTCAACGAACCCTCCTGAGGGTATCGCCGCTGGTCCTATTAATGAGGATGACATGTTTGTATGGGAAGCCCTTATTCAGGGCCCTGAAGGTACTCCCTTCGAGGGTGGCATCTTCCCTGCCGAACTCAAGTTCCCCCGAGATTATCCCCTGGCACCGCCCAAGATGACTTTCCTTGGAGAGATCTTCCATCCAAACGGTGCGTATACGTCTAATTTTGATCTTCATTTCTTATCCCAGCCCCCGTAGGCTCAAATGCCGAGTATCATCAACTAACAATCCCCGTCGGTGTTATAGTGTACGCTAATGGTGTCGTCTGCATTTCCATCCTCCACCCGCCTGGTGACGACCCAAATCAGTACGAGCACGCCTCCGAGCGATGGAGCCCGATCCAGTCCGTCGAAAAGATCCTTATCTCCGTCATGAGCATGCTGGCTGAGCCTAATGACGAGAGCCCGGCCAACATAGAAGCG
>JAPUUL010000540.1:0-16903 GCA_029590625.1 Lasiodiplodia mahajangana
CGAAAGCCACCAAGGTGCTGGGCATCGACTGGATCCCGCTTGAACAGTCTGTTACCGACACAATCAAGAGTCTCTTGGCGGTTGGCGCGAAATAGGCTGTTGTCAAATGAAAATTAAACNAAAAAAAAAAGCAAGCAAAAAGATAAGCGCGATTGGGAGGGTATCGTTCATGACGGGGAAGGAAAACTGAAGACAAAGTAGTGGCACTCATATAGACGTAGATCTCTCCCTCCTACCGATAATACCATCTCATGATGCTCACGCTCAACTTCTAATTTCATGCCACTTTGTCACATGTATGTGTTCTTGAGAATCCCAGGTCACGGTCCGGGAAATGTTACAAGTTCTATGGAAATCGTCGCATGGATTTTGTAGCGACGAGGTTTGTACCCAACCCTTGGTGTTAACATAATATAATCGACTGCTAGCTGTTCTAGCGAGGAAAAGTTTACTCCAAGCTAGGCCTTAGGGTTCGATTCGAATAATTCCCAATATTAATACCTTCCGCTTAGCTTCTCCAGGTCAAGATCCTGAGCTGCTAGCGCCGTCTTCTTCTCACCATTCCTCTCTGTACTCCCTCTTTTTCGGTTTAGGGGAACCACGCCTGGTCCACCGCCGCCGACTCCGCTCCAGCTGCCCCAAGACCCCCTTGTTTCCTGAGCATATGACTCGGTGAGTTCGCATAGTTCCTCAGTCGAAATTGTAGTTGGAGGTAGTGGGGTACTCCCCTGCCGTGTAGGGACTATAGGACTGTCACCACGGACTACGGATTGAGCTGGAAACGTAGGCGACTTTGGCGATAAAGGAGGGGCTGAGATGGCGGGTGAATTAGGATGGTTCGGAGGAGAAGTAGGGAGCGCAGGGAGTGCGCGACTGGGTGGTGGTCCTGCAGGTGTCACAAAATCCGATAATTCAAGCGGCCCATCATGTGTCTGAGGGAATCTTTTGGGTGTCGGTGGCGGGGTGCTTGTTTCGGTTACCGTAGCCGAACTCGAAAGAGCCGAGCTTGCTTTGTTGGTCTCCATCGTAACAGTAGAAGCACCCAGTCCGCTACTCGAGTAGACACTCCTGTGTGGGTATTTAGGTGATTCCGAAGCTTTTACTGGAAGCTGGATGTTACTTGTTGCTCTTCGGCCATGCTGGTGTATCGGTCTAGGGGAGCGGGTCGGTGACAACGGCGAATCTCGATTACTCTCGCCTGACGAGTCTCCTGCTTTAGGTACCAGCTGTAGGTATCTGCGATCACTGAGTTTCGCTGGTGGTATTAGCGGAGTAGTTCTAGACGATGCGGACGGAAGCGGTGTTATTAGAGGTGTCCGAGAGGTGCTGTGCGATCCGGGGTAAGAAGGATTATCATAAGATACTAAGAGAGGCCCTGGAGAGCTGGCCCTTGGACTCCTTCGCCGCCAGCGAAATAGGAGCAGCAACAGGGCAGTAATTGCTAATAATGCTAAAATCGAGAATACACCTATGGCTACCTTGACCCCTGCTGTGAGCTGCGTAGAATTATTATTGCTTGACGAGGGTGAACTAGTGCTGGTAGAGCTGCTTGCTAAGATGGAAGTAGAGGCGAGTGGTATAGGAGTTTCTGATGTATGGGTAGGAAGAAGGGTGAAGAGTGCTGTTGCGCCAGGCGTAGGAGAAGCGCAATAATTAGCTGCTGGAGGGCCTGGATCTTCAATTGAGAAAAAGCCAATACTATTTCACGTCAGTATGAGCCTATCACTAAGTTGGTGAAGTTGACTCACTTCTGACATTCATTAATTATTAGGTCGACATTAGCTGTGACAAGTGTTAGGGAACGTTGCCTGTGGTTATTAGATCATAGCAGGACACTTACGGCTTTGTCCAATGTTTCCAATGTACACCCCACAGTTGATGGAATCGCAACAATATAAATCCCAGAGACGAGCCTGCTGGTATTGTGACTGTTGTAATTCTTTGCAAGCATCTTCTACATTGGGAATCAGCTTATCAAAACACGCAGCGACACAAGCTGAGGCATTCTCTCTGCCAAATTCCACGGGACTATTTCGACGATATTCCGTTCTCGGGCCTCGGATAGTGGTCGTTTGGATAGCATCTCGGCCGTTGCTGCCTGCTTGTTGACCCATGGTCATCATCTTGGTGCCGAGCCTTATCTATGATGGGCAAGTCTTTCTATGAGGTGAACCAACACGAGTAACGAAAGGCATGTTTTGGTAAGTGATCAGAGCGAAGGCCTGAACGGCGACGAAAGAAAAAACACTTGGAAACGAACGTAAGTGATATTACATCCTTCGCGTCGACGATAGTGAGTGATCCGAGGAGAGACACCACCGTCAGAAACTGAGAACCTGCATCGATTCACCAAGAAACCCAGAATGCTTGTCCAGTCAGCCGCAGAGGTGCATATATACCTGCCAGTGCTATCCTATTTGGAGCACTATCGTATATTGTGAGAGACTAGGATGGCAATTCGCACAACTTAGTAGGGTGATCGCGGCGATCGCGTAACATTCCTGGCAGCAGATCACATCGTGGCCGAAGGGGTCAGCATTTGAAAGGTGGCAGCTGTTACACTTGTTCTGCAACTTGCCGTGTCGACGATAATAGACGACCTAGGCCGTGTGACCGCATTCTTGGTAATCTGTCTCACATGGGAAAAATTGGGAAGACTGCCTTCTGACTGCCTCTACCCGCCTCGTACCCCTGGAAGCACGGGGAGGCACGGGGATGCAGTGGGCAATACTTAGAACGCCACAAGCTAGAAGTTTGAGATGCCAGGCCCGTAATAGGCTACAAATTTGTAAGGGTACAAATTTGTTCCAGAATCCGCGCAAGCGTTCTTTTGCCAGTGGATGCATGCATATTGCATACGATGACGACTCCGTACAGACCGAAGTGTCACCGCACGCTTGGGTGCTACATTTGAATTCCGCTCTCCAGCTCCCAGGGGCGGAAATGTGAGAGTTCAATGTTGAAGAACTTTACCTTATGTCAGCCGCTGCGATTAACCTTACACGAGCCCACCGGAAGGGCCGCTGCTTAGGTATTTGGATGTCCTGCAATATGGAGTGTTGTAGCTTGGTCTAACATAGCAATGAGTGGCAAACGCAACGGCTATTATCAGCACATCTACTACCACTGGAAAACCTACCAAAGATTTAGTGGTGATTTTGTGCTGCTGTGATGACACCTCTAGAGACGATATTCTAAATGAAGTCTCATATAGTTGGTGTGGATGCTTCGGGCCTGGAGGGTGGCAAAGCGGGCCGAGGGGCAGACTGTAACCTATGGAACCCGACAATGAGGCCGGCGTAGGTCAATAACGGATCGAGAAGCGATATCTACCCAATGGGAGCCAGCTGGTAGACGAGGTCCTATAGCTGTATACGTTATAGCCGTAATAGGTGCCGAGGTTGCTGTGAGACCAACGAGCTTCTCAATAGTTTGGGACTGTGCTACAAGCTGCAACAGAACGCGCTGAAGTGGCTCGATACGGCACGGCATAGGTAAGTGGTACCGGTAACTTGGATGCAGCCGTGGTTCCCTTACACACTTGTTTGCTCTCGCTATCCGATGACGGCGCAGTATAGTGTGATATTGGCAAACCCGAAGCTCGTCTGTGGTGTTGTCGTCGTATCGGCTAGAGCCGAGAGATGGGCCACAGAATTTGACCAACTCGTAGAATTTTGACTAAGGAAACACGACTGGTCGGCCAGAGCCTTGTGTAGCAGCCAAGTGTATCATTGTAGCAATAAGCGTTTCATTCGGGATCCTGCGCTGACGCACTAGAGACTCGTTCGATTCAAGTCCGATTCAAACATCGCCTAGGTTGTAGGCCTCCTCAACACACCGCGACTCAAAAGGTGCAATGAGGGCCGTGGCCGAAGCTGATGTACATGGATGAGAACTTAATGAAAATAGGCTGGGATAGGTTGGCTAGACCGGTTGTACGATGGGTAGTACCGTTATTTGCCTGCGGCGACGGAGACACCATCCAGGGGTAGCGTACGCGTATGTATGTCTAGCCTCAGCGGGAATATTCGGCCTTGAGACAGGGTTACCCTGAAGTCAGTGAAGGGAGTTGTCTGCTATAAGAGGAACGGATGTGGCCATGTAGATACCCTGGATTCCTTTACTATACCTATATGCCTTTGCACCTCCATACCCCTGATGCTCGAATTGCTAGTATCTGAAGGGACTTGGATAGTGATAGCTCTTTCATTGTCGCCCTTCAAGCCAACCAACTTTGTAGGGACGGCGTCGGGTACCCGACAGGACGGTAAGTGGTTCCTGGTACCTCTCATTGCTCATTGACCCGAGACTGCCCATGTGGACTTTGCATTAAAGAGACAATGAGCTTACAAACGGAACAGAGCTGTTTGAAGCCACTGTTTTGGTCATTGGCTGTATTTGCGGGAGCAACTGTGATTGGACTAACTGCAAGCCTGGGAGAGGGGCGAGAGGGGGAACCCCGAGTGGCGTCTCGGGGACGGGCAACGGACAATTGGGGTATAAATAACTATATCCTGCTGCCTACTTCATACCTGTAGATAGGTACCTATAGTAGGTATTAATGATTCAGGTTAGAGTATACCCACGCAGTCTTTGGTACTGCGGGCGCTAGATTACCTCGATCTTATCTTCTCTACTAAGTATGCTTATGTGTGAGTAAGGTGGGTGGGTAAGTCGAGTGCGGTTTCTTATTAGGTATCAGCCCTATGAGTACCTAGAAGCGGGCACTTATGGTATGTGTACCTAAGGTTATGTGCCTGAATTAGGGCCTATTTTAGGTAGGTACTTAAGTCAACTTTAGGACATCTACATCCATGCGAGCGTAATATAAGTGTATGTGGCGCCTAGAGAGGTAGGTAGGCATTGTAGGCGTATATGTGTGTCTATGGTTGTGTTTAGCAACATTGAATGAACCTTATAAGAGGGGGGCAACTTCTTGTACCTGGCAGAAACCAGATGATAAGAGTGCGTGATGCAGTCAACTTGTCCTCTCAGTGATAAATGAAATGATACAACTTGGATAGAGCCAAAAAGTCTGGAGTTCTTGCTGAATTCACTACGGTGCATTACAGGTTACATAGATATCTAAGTATGTAGGTATTCATGGTACAATACCATAAGGGGGCTCTCTGACGTAAGTGATGCCTATTTAAGCACCTAATATAGTAACATAGAGGTAGGCTTATCGATAAACACATAGTTTAGGTACGTAGGCATCACCAATGGGGTCCCGCCCACTGCTGTGTAATCGATTGTTCCATTGCCATCTATCTCCGACGACGGTAGGCATTACCTACAATTATCTACGCCCCGGAGCACTGATGACATCTGATTGTCTTAACAAATAAAGCAGACAACGAGGTGCTCCAGGCATGAGGTCAGAAGAAATCCATACTACAAGATTTAAATTTTATCCCTCTAGAGCCTCGCCCCCCAACTCTGTTTCTACTTAACTTGGCCTCAAGTCGGGGCCTCGTCGGTCTTGTTTGCACCTAAAACGGGTACAGCCTCGTAGCACCGCGAAGTACATCATGGATCCAAATGAACAACCAGAACCTACTTTGCCTCCGGCTGAGCAGGTATGTAAATCTATTTCACCTGTTACTGCTACCGCCCTTTGCTCTTCGTCCCGGGACTTCCGTTCTAAGATTATAATAGATGCGCCGGAGGCGGCTTGAGAAGCTAGCCAATGCGAATACCGCGCCCACGAGCCCAAAACCTACCTCCGAATCCTCTACTCCAGCCCAACCCTCCGAACCAGCGCCATCCTCATCGCTGCCTGCCTCGAACCAAATTCAGAACCCTCAGATTCGTATCACCCCAAAACCGAAACCCAGACCGGCAGGGAGTGCCTCTACTTCAAATCCGTTTTCCCAACTCACAAGTAGGACGACCGAGTCTCAGGACGGCACCTCGGTCGATTCAGGTGATATACGCCGCACCAAAAGATCCAACACTGCTGTTGACGCAGAGCCAGCAGACGCGCTTCCTGTGAAGAAGACCCATCCGGTGGTCGGAGAGAGCCTTGAAGATTGGTCAGACCGGATGCTTAGCGACGTCTTTCTTGTTACTCTCAACGAAAAGAGGATGGCTGACGCTCGGGGTACGAGGCTCACTTACCTAGCAGATTTGCGGGCGGAACTAGAACAGTCTGGGGAGCCAGTCAAGCTGAGCGTGTCCTCTCTCGACGCCGCCCTCCTCGAAGCCGCCAGACACGTACCGAGAAACAAGGCGCTTCTTGACTACCTGCTCCCTTGCTGGAAGCGAGTAATGAGAGCAATTAGACCCGCTCGTCGACCATCCCCAGAGAGAGAGGAAGTGCTGCGTGAGGCTAAGCGCCTTTGCATGAGTAACTGCATATTCGCTCTTACTATGCCCGAGTACTTTGGGTAAAGTCCTATATTGCCTCCCGTGATGCCAATTTTGCCCGTTATTCTAATTTCTGTTGTTAGACGGGATCCCGAGCCAGCGCACGACTCTCTTGTTCCTTACCTTCTACGTAACCATGATAACGAGGATGGTTTATGCCTAGATTTCTTCATGGAAGCTGTTTCACGTATCAACGAAGATGATACTATAGCTCCGCTTTTCTCCGAGGCTATGGTCATCATGAGTGGACGAGTAGCTAAGATGACGATGAATGATGATTATAAGCCCTACATCAACGTGAGACCAGGTCAAAGCTACCGAAACAACAGATGCTGACATTACTAGTGCCTTGTGACTTATTCACGTTTCCCTCCCCTTCTCGATGCGCTTGCACGACATCCCGGCTTCCTAGTGCAGCCGAAACAAGATGCAACAAAGGAGGAATTAGCTAAAGCAACAGAGACTGACACTATTCTCGGTCCCTTCTTCCGCCTCTCTCCACTTCAAACTGAGGTGACTAAAACCTATTTTGCCAACCCACGGACTATTGATGCTGGTCATGTCAAGTCGGCTCAAGAGGCACTACGGATGACCTTACAGGCTCACCAAGGAGACTTGATTGGTATTATTAATGCTTTTGTTCGCGCCAGCCCAGTTGCCAAAACCAACGCACTTGAATGGTTCGCTTTCAGCTTGAATTCGAATCACAAAAGGCGAGCTCTTCAAGTGAAAGCAACTGAAGTCGCATCGGATGGATTTATGGTAAACGTGACTGCCATCTTGGATAGGCTTTGTGAACCCTTCATGGATGCCACATTCTCCAAGATAAACAAGGTTGATATCGACTACCTTCGACGGGCTCCGCGTGTGGACATGAGTGATGAAACAAAATTAAATGCAGATCAAGCTACTTCAGATGCCTTCTACAACAACAAGGCTGATGGCACATCTAATTTCATTTCAGAGGTTTTCTTTTTGACATTGGCGGCGCATCACTATGGCCTCGGAGCCACAAATTCGAAGCTTAAGGATCTAGACAAGGATATTAAGTATGTTGAGAAGGTCATCAAGCAGATGGAGGAGGAGCTGCCAAAAGTTCAGAACGTGAGTTTCCTTGTTATTTAAAAGTAAGCGCCCACCACTGAACTCAGCAGGACCCCTTTCGTGCCGCCGTAGTAAAACAGCACATTCAAAACGCCGTGACCACTTTAGAGAAGTATATTGCTCTAAAGCATGCGATTCACGGTGTCGTGCTAGATCAGAGTATGCAAACACTGTCATTACAGTTCATGCGATATGTTGCCGTATGGCTGCTACGAACTGCTAGTAAGACAGACTATAAACCCGGAAAGCAGATTGCTCTCCCGCTTTCAGCAGACAAGCCCGCGGCTTTTAGCTGTTTACCTGAATATGCTCTCCAAGACGTTGTAGAGAACTTCAAGTTTATATTTCGGTATGTACATCGTATTGCATATTTATTCAGCTACTAATTCAAGATCAGCTACATGCCCAATATCCTCATGTCAGCTGTTGGGGACGAAATAATCACACTCTGCATCACTTTTTTGCGATCTTCAGAGTACATCAAAAACCCTTACTTGAAGTCTTCCCTAGTTACCCTGCTTTTCTCCGGGACATGGCCATTATACCACTTAAGCCGCGGTGTACTCGGCGATGCTCTGATTGGCTCAGATTTTGCAAATGAGCACCTGCTTCACTCACTGATGAAATTCTATATTGGTATGTACGAATTATCTGGCGTTCAAGAGACACTTCTAATAATAATAGAATGCGAACATAGTGGCGTCAGTTCAGCGTTCTACGACAAGTTCAACATTCGTTACGAGATCTTTCAAGTTATCAAGACTATCTGGCCGAATAATGTGTATAAAGAAAAGCTGAGCCGAGAAAGCCGGTAAGTTCAGTAAAATCCCAGTCACAACAGCCCTTCTAACCAATCCAGGGTCAATCGCCAGTTTTTCGTTCAATTTGTCAACCTACTTCTCAATGACGCGACGTATTTGTTAGACGAAGCGTTGACAAAGCTCGTCAAAATACACGACTACCAGAAGCAGCTCCATAACCAGGGATTATCACCGGAGGATCGCGAGAAGATCAGGACCGATTTAGAGCAAGCCGAGCAGCAGTGTCAATCATGGATGCAGCTAGTAAACGACACAATGGGGATGATGAAACTCTTCACAGAGACATTGCGCGATTCGTTCACTATGCCTGAGATTGTTGTCCGATTAGCTGGCATGCTGAATTACAATCTTGAATCGTTGGTTGGTCCAAAGCGCAGCCAACTTAAAGTTGAGGATGCCACGAAGTACCACTTTAACCCCAAGACGTTACTCTCCGACTTCATTGATGTTTACCTCAATCTCGGCTCCAAGCCCGATTTTGTTAAAGCAGTCGCATCTGATGGTCGCTCATACAAGCCGTTAAACTTTGAGATAGCGTCTCAACTTCTCCAGAGCAGTCTCGGGAAACCCCCTGAGACGGTTACCGCGTGGAATAATCTTAGAAAATTGATAGCTGAGACAAAGGATGAGCTCGATCAAGCAGAGCTTGACTTGGGTGAAATACCTCCAGAGTTCGAGGACCCCATTATGGGCGAACTGATGACCGACCCGGTGATCTTACCATCCCGACACATCATGGATCGGTCTACAATCGTTCAACAGCTTCTATCGACCCCGAAGGATCCATTTTCAAATGTACAAATGACGATTGATGATGTCGTGCCAGCAGACGACCTACGCAAACAAATAGAGGCTTGGAAAGCTGAGCGCATAGCAAGCGCGAAGGCAAAGGCGAAGCCTTCGAGCGAGCCGATGGATACAAGTGCTGGCTGATAATTCACTTAGTGTTATACATCAACTTTAACTTAGACGGCCATATTCGGACATGGTGGCCCGATCAAAAACTTGTTACATGAATTAGGGCTACGCTATGGTGTCCGGGGAGGACTTGAGGGCGATGCAGTGCTGCTGTTAATGGCAGTCAACGACACGATTCCCCAGAATAGAGTCTATTTTTAATAGAGTTGGGAGTTAAGAGCCTCCTTTCTGGTAAGTGGCTTCCAATTGGCCCTTCAGCTACGTACTAGTATATAGTGCTGCCTTTCTAGAGGATCATGGGACGTTCTTAGCTCCGTAGATAGCTCTTGTTAGAAAGAGTACTTATGTCTACAGTTCGATAAAGAGAGAATGTGATATAGCCTAGGCTGTGAAATAGAGAGACTATAGCATGCCATGCATAAATTGCTACATTCTAAACGTTTCGCGACAATTATTCGTTTGCGAGAATCGTCCCCTGATGATAAGATATTTCGTCCATCGTCTCAACGCTAGTAGCAAATCGAGTATGAGGTTGCGTCTCTATATGTGTCTCTTATTGGGCGCTTATTCAACGCCGTACGGAAGCATGAGCGGCAGTTCAAGAGGTTGGAAGACAGATAGGTTGTGCATATATCTGACCTGATGGAGTGGAGTAACGTTGATGCCCAACTGATAGCGTCTTCGAGCACGAACTTCCCACGTAGTCCGCAGACAGCTCATTGGTCAAGGCCGCAGACGGGGGCATTCTGTTCTCTAGCTTCCTTGATTGATTAGAGGATTCGGTGAAGTACGGCGGTGGAGTATGAGATGCGCGGTCGTGGAGAGCGGGTGTCTTGGGATGACGAGACGGTTTGTTGTAATTGGGCGGTGAGGGGGGAGGACGGGAAGCGGTGGACGGACTGACTCGCCCAGGAGAGATAGGTTCGAGCGAAATGCGCTTTTACGTGGCATGAAGCCAGAGGGAAAACATGGATGTTTATATATATTTAAGACCGATGCACTCGTCTAGGCAATGCTTTGCATTTCTCGTCCCGCTTCTTCTTTTCGCTGTCTGTTCGCCATACAATGTAAACGCCGGTATTATATACACTCTAGTAAGCTCGTATCTTTTTCTATCTCCGCCGCCATGGGTTTGCCTGTCTGTCGAGCCTAGCTGGTCATGAGGACGAACTTGAACTCGATGAGCCACGGTTGCTGTTGCCTCCCTGTACCTGCTTCGCTAGCTGGTTGAGATACGCCTCCATACCGCGCAGCTCTTCGGCTCGCTTTATACTTGTTGCCGGCGTCCTGAATATATCGCCACTCTGAGCAACGAGCCTCTCGGTGGCCGTCATGGGCCCCCGGGCGAGATAGTCTTTCATCATCTCGGTCTGACCCTTCCTGCGGCTGGGCGTTAGTTATGACCATGTCGTCTTGTCTTGCTTATGCAGCTGCACATACCCGGAAGCAAGAGTATGCTGTGACTGCATCCTTGAGGTGGTATGATTTTTTCTAGGCGTCTGCCTGAATGACAAGAAATGTGTATTTTTGCGGTGTGGTTGGTCTTTGGCCGCAGTGGTGTTGCCGTTGAAGCTCCTCGTCTATTGAAAGCCCAATACCGCTTCTTGCTGACTACCGATGATTAAGAGAACACTGATGTTGCTGCTACAGAGCCATAATGCTTATCCGCCGAGATGATCGTCTATATATTAATCAAGCTGTGAACTTAACGCCCATACTCGATACACTTCGCCTTCATCTCCTCGCGCCTGCGTTCTGCTCTCCGAGCAGAACGTGAGTGGCGTAGACAGGACGATAGAGTCAGCCATAGCCTCAATCGTGACGGCATAGCTTCACCTTGCATGGCTCGCCGATGTTCATGATGGCTTCAGCCTAAGGTTTCGGTGGGAGTTGTGGGGGTTGGTATTCTCGGGGAGGGTATTCTCACAAGTGGAAATCGAAAACGCAGCGCGCATAATGCGAACCAACGCGCCGGTGCGGAATGCCACGGCGCAATGCCTACCCAAGCGCGGCATCGGCGGCGTGTGGCCGACTTGGGTAAAACTATCATCCCGCGCAAAGTCGAGAGAGCCTGCCTCATTGGCGTTATCCCGCTGCATGCTTGATTGGCAGGAATCCGCCGGTCCTGGACCCCTCCCCATTATCATGTACCCTACTTANCCCCCCCGCGGATATCAGCGTGGTTTTTGCTCGGGATCTTAGGCTGTCTGGGTGCGCCTGTCAGCTTTTGCGCGAGCGTATCTCCACCTTGGAATTTGCGCCGCCGCGCAAAACAGAAGTGAGGGGAAATATAAAATGTGTAGATGTTTGCGTGTTGAGAGCACCCCTCATTTACGCTCTTGATAAATCACAGTCCCACGCCAATTGATATCTTTCTAAGCCCATTCTGTTTCGACCTGTTGTATCTGAGGAGCCTTGAGAGCCTAAATTGTCCGATTCTACAGTGTTAGCTTCCTTTTCGGATCTTCGTCAATTGAATCTAGGCGCACCTCATCCTCTAGACTGCATGTCCCATAAGCTCAACAACCACTTAGATTCACCACGAATTCACCGTGATGACTCGGAGTCGATCCTAGAACTAGGCCGTGAACTAGACTAGGAGTGTTGCGAATCCCATTGATGCATTCCCGCCAATTTCAGCAATGCTTCAAAGACCACGCAATATACTGATAACTCAAAACTCTCCTCAGTTGCCTCAGGCCACATCAAACTGGACTTATAATTCCTATCACAACACCCGTACTTCAAACCTACAATTTAATAAGCTTTGCCAGTTCAATTACCCTCCCGTAAGTAACTCCTCTGCTTAGCTGGAGCGTATAGATGTTTCCTCGAACTAGAATGTATCTTGCGGGCTTTCTATGCTTTCGAATCGTCTCTAGATAACATTTAAAGTAGCAATGGCTGACTCTGAGTGTAGCATTGGAACAAATCAATAGCTCAGCTTGCGGCGAGGTGGACGAAGACGAGTTAAGTGAAATAAGGCGCCATTGGTTATATTCTCGGCTTAATAGACACAGTATGCTGACTGGGAATATTGCAGTTGCCAAACGTCAAAGCCATAGCCTCAAGCAAAGCATGGTCAAGCAATTGGCCTTGGAGAAGAACAAAGTTTCCAATCCTGTTGATTTGAGTACGAGGGGCATCTCAACTGTAGTAAGACTCTAAACGGATGTAGTTTTGGGAATACGAGCGACGGCGGCTGACGATCGTGCAGACCACGCTTGACTCGGCGTATGGCAGCGGGCCACGCCTGAGGGAAACTGACGTATGCAAGGAAACTTCGGACCGAGCATACGTTGGGCGGGAACAGGTACGTTTATCCGATTGCGGACTCGATAGGAAAACCGCATCTATGGAGGGAAGAAAGCCGGCGATCGCTTTTCAACGATCTAGAAACAGCCGACAAGTTCGGGAGGGGGAGAGAGGACTGACGGCAGAAGAGTTTATTGCCCGGAGAAGAGCAATTGCTGTCGAGCAGTTAATGGCCCACTTTCAGAAGTGGCTCGACAAGAGACTGGCAATTATCTCTTATACAATTGAAGCTTCTGAAGCCTCGGATGACACTNGGGGGCGGCACGCGTACTACCGGCTCCATGAGTCGGGACACTAGTGGGAAAAAGTCCGGGGGAGCCGGTCGACCAAAGCGCCAATTGAGTAATGACAATGATCCAGATGATCTTGCTGGAGGGGGAGACGACAATGGCCGGGATGGGGGAGGAAATAAGCGTGCTAAGAAAGGTAAGCGATCTTTAAGTCTATTTGCTCTCTCCTCGGGGAATATGGTAGAAGCATTGCCTACCCGCTAGTGAAAGGCCTTGAACCATATCAAGAACGCGAATGCTAACCTTTGCTTCAATGCAGACACCGATCCCGAGGAGGTCAAATTGGCTTGTCCTTTTCATAAGCATAACCCGAAAGCACATATGAAATCAGTCTGTATGAAGGGAGCGTGGAAGTCGATTCATAGACTCAAGTACGTGCTTTCGAACAAGAGACTTTCCTTAGTACCGTTACTAATGAAGCATAATTCTTTAGGGAACATCTGTATAGAGTACACTTGTTACCCAAACACAATTGTCCGAGGTGCAATTTGTGTTTTGAGAACGACAAAGAGCTCCAAGTACATCTGCGTGCCGATGAACCTTGCAAGAAATCGAGTATCGCCCCCGAGGAAGGTATTGACCATGACATGGAAAGAAAACTCCGGGAGAGAAAGAGGCACAACTCAGGCCAGACTGAGACGCAACGGTGGAATGAAATCTACTTACTCCTATTTCCTGGCGCAGATCGAAATGCAATCCCTAGCCCATGTAAGTCCAAGCTGAAGACATATTAACTCTCAGTGGAGAATATACTGACACTTAGCAGATCCTGACTACGATGAGTCTGCCACCCGTTCTAAGAATTTCGAACGCTACAAGCGTGTCGAGAAGCGTATCAAGAAAGAGCTCCCACGGCTTGTTCGACAGCGGGTTGAGACGAAATTCAATAAAGTCGAGGCTGACATGTTGCATGACATCAACGACATTATTCGGAATTCCCTTGCTGACTTCTTCAGAAATAACATGTCTCAGGAAGAGGGATCTTCGGCGACAACGCCGCGGACGGCGTCGCGAGAAACTACACCAGGTTTGACTTCTATGGAGGAGCCTTGCATGCCGTCGCTTGACTACTCTGTTGAACCTGAAATCGACATCGATATCGGCTACTTGTTAGACGACGATCAACTGAACCTCGGCCCCGGCCTCGCGCTTTTTGATTTTGACCCCGAGTTTGACATTAACAATGGCGTAGATGGATATGGATACGGCGGCGACAAGGTATCGTCAGATTCGGGTTACGTATCAACAAGCAACATGACTGGTATACGGTGATGGATGTTCCCAGTAAAATGTCCAGAGAATAGTGAACAGATTCCTTCGTCAATAGATTTTGGAAGGCCGTCTCTCCTTTTTAGGACAACTTTTTCTCTCATAGATAGCAAGCTTTGTAGGTAGCTAGCCCACTTAGATTTTAGGTGTTTCTAGTCATACAAATAGCAATGACTGTCCGATATAATAGATTTGGTCAATTCGAAACAGGGACTGCTCGTAAAGCTCGGACCTTATTTCAATCGCAGGTTATGACGGATGGTATTGCTTGTAGGCGGACCTCTTATTAAGTCATATTGACTCAGTTGATGCCTTACATTTCTTATCAAAGCGTAAAATATAGTCTGGCATACCTGGCAAATCACGCATAAAATGTTATCGTGATTGCGAGTGATTTATATGAACTTGTCAGAGATTGATATATTGTGCCGGCCTGTTCCATGCCCAGGCATTTAAGGTATAGGTGGGATCTCCATCAAAGGCAGGCCCGAAGGTAGAGTTTTCGTGTGCTAGGCATGCTGCTGTATGTCTTGAGTTTATAATAAGACATGAGTTATAAGCCATCTGCTGCATATGACACAAATGTGACATTAGTATGCGTAGCGGAGCTTTAGAAGGACTGATGATTTATTGCGCTCGAGCATATGGCAAAACTGCAGAATGACTTGAGGCTTAGCAATATGATGCATGATATCTGTGTAAGAAATACATACACCAAAGCTTAGGCTGCGGCTTAATAAAGTGACCAACATCATATAAGTAGATAGTGCTGTATATAGGTAAAAGGCCCCGCCATCGAGTTGGTCTGTGACTGATAAAAATATAAACAGTTACTGACCTTAGTAATATTAGCAATGGGCTTTTATGATAGCAAGATACCCTATTCCCGACCTCGTGGTCTAAGATTGGCTACATCATATGGTCCAACAGTGAGACATTGTACTAATGAGGGCGTCCATTAGGAGCTCTTGGGCACCTGTTGTTAATGGATGCCAGGGCTGGTGCTGGGGTTGGTACTGGTAATGAATCATGGTGATGTTTGAACTTTCGCAAGGTGTAGTCTTATTTCGGCTGTGTTTGCGATACCAGCCGAGGGCTGAATGTGACAGTCTTCAACATAAGAAACACGTTGAAAAAGTTACTGATCCTTTGCTGCGTGCCATTTTTAACAGAGGCTGGGGTACGTCAAAATGAACTCGTGTCAAGCATAGATCTGATAGGTCCCGGCTTATCTTTATATCTTAAGCTGGGAAATGAGTCAAAGATGAACCAATGCAAGGTACTTAAAGTACCTAATCGAGGTAGGTAGTTGGCCATACATAGTGTGTGGGTGGTGAAAGGATGTGATGTGTAGTGCAACATGACGTGCAGTGATGGATGATGCCTGGTTCTTGCGATTGATTGTGTGATCAGACTGTGATGTTTGTCATGACATGAATATGATACCGTGGCAGCCTGCCCTAGAATAGGTACATACCTGTTTCCCGGCAACACAGCAACGTATGTAAGAGCCTGTGCATGTTCAATTGAAGATCTTCAGTGGCTGACTCTGGCTACCTATGAATAGGTAGTTACTTACTATGTAGGCAAGCTATTTATCTACCTAAGTAGGTAAGATGAGCTGCTAAAGACTGGTGCCAGACTTGCTTCAGTTCGGAAGCAAGCGATCCAGTGATAGTTTAACAGAAAAATTGCCCAATTGGGGCGATATACCCATAAATCCAGGGGCGTTTTGCGCGATCCAACGCGTGGATGCACTATGATCCTGGTCGGATCCTCTTTTCCCTCCTTTTGCTGCCCCTGCTCCCCTGCAGAAGGAGGCTTCATAATGACTGATTCCCCCACCACTAGTACGCCTGTAGGCTAGTCTAATGAGTGCCTGCCTTGGTAGTTTGGTTCCAGCTATCTGTCTATACCATTTGGTGCTATCGCTGGTAAAGTTGGTAGGTACGGTACTGAGAACATGGGAGTGAATGAGGCACTTCCTTCCATATATCTCTTTCTTAGACTGCTACCATCGACATGACTATGCAGGTGGTTGTTTCTACTTGAGGACATGTAATCGGTCTGGTATGAGGTACATGGCTTTGCATACTCTGTGCTAACTAAAGTTCCGTATTATTACCTACTGTGTACACCCACCACATACATATGTAGCGTACATGCTTCGTTAAGGCAGGTATCGACCATATCTATGTTCACTACAGATCCAGTATGCGATACCTGTAGACTACTTACACCAGAAGTCGCACTGCGCCTACACCTCCTCTTCGCGATCCTCATTTACAGTTTGCGCCAATACACCCAATTGTGCCCGTCTTCAAACTCCTGGTGCTAACGGGCACCAATTCTACCACAGGTAGCTAGATCCCTCCCCAATTACCTCCACAGCCAACAGATCAATCGATTGATTGCCGGTCCTATCCTTCTGCCTTCTGGTATTCCTCTTCGACCAGTCCAGTGACCTCGCCAGACGAAAAAAAGTATATTTCATCTTGGCAGGTTTTTTTTATTTTATTTTTTTTCCAACCACGGCAGTGTGACGTTACCCCAGCATCAATCGTCACTCCCCTTCATTTTGCAACTTGCAAGACCTACTGCCGATAATTACAATACTAGAGGCGCATAGCACCAGTAGCAGAAGATCATAAAAGGGGATCGATAGAATTCGATGACACACAACTGAGACCTCACACACCGACTTATTAGAAGCTCGAGGGCGCAAGTTGCTGTGAGTGGTGCAACCAACTCCGGTCTCGACGTTTTGCTGCACTACCTACCTAGACTGCCTCTTCATACCCAGCATAGGTAGGTAGC
>JAPUUL010000541.1:0-16896 GCA_029590625.1 Lasiodiplodia mahajangana
AGACCTCTCTATATTTTTAAACTATCA
Organism: Lasiodiplodia mahajangana; assembly: GCA_029590625.1. Lineage (NCBI taxonomy): Eukaryota > Fungi > Ascomycota > Dothideomycetes > Botryosphaeriales > Botryosphaeriaceae > Lasiodiplodia > Lasiodiplodia mahajangana. The sequence continues at coordinate 28 of JAPUUL010000541.1, forward strand.
TGCAGCCCGGGNANTCGCCACACGCTTTTCCAGCCNANGCGNATATACNTTTTTGGTCGGGACATACTTCGGGCCTTACTACGTCAAGTTGTACGCCCCAGGAGACACTGAGCCTTGCCCGTGGCCTCTTCCTAAGCTACCCGAAAACAAACATCGTACTAGGGACGAAAACAAACTGCACCAGCTCGAATCTTGGTTAGAAAAGTGCCAGGCCGAGCATGAAGTCTGTCGATCCTATCCCGAATTAAATACAAGCGCGCCACTACTACCAAAGCGTGTTCTCGACGTGTCGCCGGCTCAAGGACAGTTGAGATTGTATGAACCACAAAATGAGAAGTCACAATATATCTGCCTCAGCTACCGGTGGGGCGAGACCGAGCCTCTGAAGACGTTGAAGGATAACATTCAGGATTTCAAACAAACTATCCCTTGGGAAAGCGTACCCCAGACATTTAAGGATGCTATCAACATTGCTCGACGGCTTAATATACGCTATGTCTGGATCGACAGTCTCTGTATTATCCAGGACAATCGCAAAGATTGGAAGGAACAGGCGGCACTCATGTGCGATATATACAGTAATGCTTATCTTACTATTGCTGCAACAAGGTGTGAAACATCTTCCGACACACTGTTTCCATCGTTTAACAGAACAATACATGGCCATGATGAAAACGGAAACCCGTTGTCAGTCGCTGTTCGTATAGAATGCCAGCATCTAGACACCAGAGGGTTCAAACCTCCATATGGACCATACCCACTCCTTAGACGTGCCTGGATTTTTCAAGAGCGGCTTCTTTCGAGAAGAGTTATTCATTTCGGTTATGATGAGCTCTTTTGGGAATGCATGGAGAATGCCTCTTGCGAATGCTCTGAATATGGCGTCTGTAGGCAGCCAGAGATTCAGTCTACCCGTTTTCACAGGGCTAATATTGTGACAAGAGGAGCCCTTCAGGACATATGGTATAGGATCATAGAGCAGTATACAGGTCTCGAACTGAAGGAGTTATCTGATCGACAGCCAGCTATTTTAGGGCTTGCGAAGCAGATGGGAAACCTTCGTGGGAGCCGGTATCTGGCAGGTCTTTGGGAGGATACCTTGATAGAGGACCTCGCTTGGATAAGAGATTCGGGATATTTGTCGTCTGCTAAACAAAAATGTCCCGAATTAGGCCCTTCCTGGTCATGGTGCTCCATCGGCGCCCGATGTGAAATGTTTGACGACTGGGTTAACGGAGATACCACTGTGCTAAAAGTACAAGACTATCATCCGTCGGTTGGTCAAGGAGGCCACATCTGCCTAACTTTGCGCGGGAGCCTCGTTTCCAGAGCCCCAAACGACATCGAAATCAAATCGAATGTTAGTCTCGATAACGACTGGTTTAAAAGGTTCTTCGGTCTGCATTCTTGTGAATATTCGTGGTGCGTATTTGATGGCACTCAGGATCGGATTCTGGATAACAAGCCTATTTGCTGCCTTGCCCTCGGTTTTACGAGATATTTCTCTTCGGAGGTTGCACTTGTGTTAAAATGTGTTAACAGCAGTGAGCAAATATATGAGCGCATTGGGATAGTTGAAATAGGACGAAGAAGGGGTGTGGCGGACAGATTCTTTGCGAACAGCCGGGTTGCTACTGTCAATCTTATATAACCCCTACTATTACAAGATCTCAATCAAGCAGGCGCACTTCCGCAATGGTTAGAATTCTAGTAGTTTAGATCTTAAGCAAGGAAGTAGTGTTGACGATCCTTAGCGAGCGGTTGAAGCACTGTTAAGAGGTCATAGTATTGATTATATAAACGCTACAGCAACTAATTATAGCTCGAGTAAGTGGCTTCGGACCCCATACTTATAGCGCTATATAAGTACTTATGGATTCTAGGATACCCCCTCTTCTACAGCCAATTATCCACAACGCTCGTAGCAGTAGACATACGTTCTCTACCCTCTCCAAAAACGAGATACATTGAAAGCTTTATCATTGACCACTTAACCCACCTTAGTCTCGTGTTCTGTTAGTACCTCACTAGATATCAATACCCCGGGCGTAATTAGTAAATCATACGAGGTGTTGTCTATGACGCCGCTTATTAACTACGGTTTAACTTGTCGCTTTGCTAGTAAATCCGCCCATAATGGTTGATGAAGCTCACAATTGGTGAGATATCCTACTAGACAACGCGTAATTTTGCCGGAAAGCGTAATCCTTAAGGAGGAAATATCAGCATGATCTTCGAGGACAATGTAGATTGTGCGTTCAGAAGTAAGCATGAGTTCAATCATGCGATACTTTAGTAGATTCTTCTTAAACCAAGAGTGGACATCGGCTCCAAGCCTTCGGAGCTCTCGATCGGAGAATTCGTTAACATTGTACCTATCTTGATAAATACAAATTTCGAAGTTCCCTAGTATCTGTCAGCGGAATACGAGAGCTGGTAGTTTCGGGGAAGATATGGTAACGCAGGTCACAAACCTGACCTCTGTGCACGTCATTGCTCAAGTCCCGGAGGTTAAAGGGGAGGAGTACATGTCGTTGATGCCAAGTTGCTTTCGCGTGAGCGTGGTGATCTTAAGACCGAAGGACGATATATCTAATCTCCTATCTAATCGGTAGGTGTGGGACCTATGATCTCCGTGACATAAAAATAGAATAACGGGGTTTCTTATATAACTGAATAATGCAAGATAAACAGGTAATTAAATAAAAGTATTAAGCTTAGATAATACTCTTATTAGCATATCTTATATATGCAAGAAGCTGGATGCAGTACCTTAGGTAATTGTAGTGGCCACGTATTACTTAAGACCTTCGATACACTTACGGAATACGTCAACGGATTACATACACATACTAGAGGGTGCTACACGTGCTACACGAAGGGGCGGGCACTTAAAGAGATACCACACCAAACGCTACCTCAGCTTGCTCAAGTACATGCATTTATAAAGCTTATTGTCTAGGTTATCGAAACCTAGAATCTGCAATAAAATGTTTAGATGTTCACATTAAGGATGATTAAATAATGCAACAGAATATTGAAAGCAAGTGCGGCTGGTTTTTCCTGGTCGAGACACGGTGTCGAAGATGAGGACATGCTTAACATAGTACACTATGGCATATCTATCTGACATAGAGAATCCCTGCTGGAGTTACTACCAAAACGGCGCGACTCGGAGACATATCGATATGCCTTCACAACATCGTTGGCTTCGTAGCTGCTAATTCGCAAAGCTTAAGCTTGCTATTCTTAGAATTATGGATTGGCCTGCAACGTCTGGACCTCCTATTCCGGCTTGGTTTACGCGATGCTTCGTCTGTCACTTAGGCCTAGTTCTTCAGACAGGTCTGTAGACTTCTTGTCCTCCGCTTCGTGAAGAGGCTTGGGTGGTTGTGGATCTCCTTAGTTCTTGACGATCTGTTTGAGAATTCCCGTTATTTCCATCGTTTTATCTATGTCACGCTTAATGTTGATGACTAGGCCCTCGATTAGGTCGTTGAAACTAGTCGCAGTGTTGCCCTCAGGTACGGTTAGGGGATTGCTTCGCTTCTGCGAACTCTCTTCGATCTTTTCAACCTTAGGAATCGTAACAGGTAAGACCGGAAAAACGGGGCCGTGTCGGTAACGTTAGTATGAAGGGTGCACGAGTGTTAATCTTGCCGTGAAGCCGTAGAAATCGTGATTTGTGTCTTGTTAAGTTAGCTGGAGTGAGATCTAAATCGTTGGTCATGACCACGTAGAATTCCTATTTAATACTGGCCGTTCTAGAAGACTATTTATTTGTAAGGCTTAATTATTAGTGCCTAATCATTAGAGGCAAGTCATCCAGACCATTCTTGCCGAAGCCACACCAATCACTAGGGACCCCAAACATCGCTGAAGGCAATGGCAACAACGAAGACTAGTAAGGGGAAAGACTTGTGCGCATTTAAGAATAGCTCTTGATATTTAAAACCAAAGTCAATCATCTAATTTACGTGTTCACCGACACAACCCGACTTCTGGGCGCACGATATCCACCTCGTTTCGATACTCAGTTTTCAGCAAAGCATTATCTCCATCACCCCTCTGTCCTAAGTGCACCCAAATTCTCCCTCCAACGCCTAGTAACCAACTCGCCCTCCTTTTTGTTCATAACTAGATGCTGTGATGTAATAAGCTAAACGAATTCTGCCTTCTTAACATCCGCAAACCAAAACATCAGGGTATGAAGTTATAGAATTAGATTAGGTTAAGAAAGGGAGGGTTTCATTCCTACAGTGAAAAAACGAAACACGGAAAGAAGAGCTACCACCGTGCATTTCTACACATTGTTGATGTTGCAGATATAGGTGCAATGAAGGTAATCAACATGGTAGCCTTCATAGGGGGGGGGGGTGGTTTCGAGCCCTCTATTTCGTATTACCTAACTACCCTTTTCTTTCTTGAGCATTTATAGAATTAAGATGTGAGCTCTGCTGTTGCTTATCAGATATGTCGCTTTAATATTCAGGAGCGCATTTCGAAGAACCTAAATTTACCCAAACTTTACCGTAGTTAAAAGCTACCTAGGTAGGTTATGAGTCACAATATACGTATGCCTTTAATTGATACTTGGGTACGTAGGTCGCTGGGGTATTAATACCACCCTGTTGGACCCTCAAATCACATAATTTGATCCCAATAAGAACGCAGGTCTATTTCACCACCTCCACACGCAACTGCCTTCTTCGCTTCTGTTCATTTTCACTGAAGCACATACTCCTCCAATCCTCTCGGCAACATATTTGACTCACATCCCCATTTAGGACAAGGTGTCCGGTCCAAAAATGGCTCCTCAATCTGATCCTCAAACAGTCACGCATGATTCTTCAGCACTTACGCCCGCTCGTACATTTCCGCTATTTCAGAGGCTTCCCGCGGAACTGCGCGTAATGATTTGGCGTCTGTCACTCAAGCCCCGGCTCATTAAAATTTATCTTCACTGCCGTCGTGTGACCGATAGTATCCTTGAGTTGAAAGGGCTCGCTAGGCCACCAACACGTCAAAATGATCGCCACGAAGTATTCACTGATGGACGTGGCGCGATTAGCAAGCTATTCTTCGTCAATAAAGAATCGCGATATGAGGCTCAGTTGTTCTACAAGGTGCGCCTACCTTGTTGGTTCGTCGGAGATTCGAACAAACTAGAGCCTGGTATCCTCTACTTCAAGTGGGCACACGATATCCTCCAAATTACCCCCAGCCCCGGCTACGTTCCCGAACCATCTCCTGTTTGGCCGACTGCCCCCATCCTAACCGATACGTGGCTTCGCGATGCCGTTCTTGGGAACCTCGTTCTTATAAGTGGATACCGCCAGCCACCGGCGCCGCCGCATCGCTCGTCGCATCACTTGCTCGGGGAGTCCTTTCCACAAACCCTAGAACAGCTTCGTGAGATACTCTTCAGCTATGGGCGGTCCAGTCTCTGCGAGGCGGAGGGGCCAAACCAACATCAGCTTTCCGAACCTAGTTACAAACCTAGGGCTGAGAGCTTCGAGTATACACCTCCTCGTTCTATACACTATTTTTGGCAGCCGTCTTCGATTAGACGGATAGAGGATGATTCCGTGCGTGCAACAGGATACGATGCGCCTCTATCCATTAGACCTCTCCCGACAGAAATCCATAACGGCAGAACTGATGAATATGAGTTCGACACGTGGGTGGTGGACTATAAATTGCCCGGTACGACTACCTTGATTGTAAACGGGGGGTTGCTGATAGAAAGAACCTTTATTGTATGGCCACGTTCTACAAGAATCGGCCGTAAAGCACTTGATCCTTGTGAAATGGCCTCTCTCGAGACACGACGGTTCAACGACTTGAAAGAGTGTTGGGCGGATATATCACTAAACCATCTCTCATTGCACATACGGTCATTTATCGACTACGGCGATGTTGATCGCGAGAGTTACAATAGGACACTCTAATAGTACTACTATTTGTAAAGGAAACCGATGTTCTGTTGGGCACATTGAGCAAAGTTCTGTACGTCGAGACCTGGCTGCACAGCGCTGTGGGCATTGGCTTTGAGAGAGTGCACAGCTGTAGTGCGCGGTGAAGTTTAGCAGAGGAATGGCTACGACTCATTGAAATTGTTAGAACTGCTGAGTTAGTGTTGCCTGCAAGTTTGGTACGAAACCTTAGAAGGCCAGGGGTCGTTATGAAGTACGCCATGAATAAATGCATAATTTATTAGTTGCTTAATATGTGCCAGGCTTGATAAGAGATATTTAAGCTTCAGGGCTTTGTGAACTATGAAACTACGATAACAAATCCATGCAACTTGGCTCCAGAGTAGTTAAACTTTGGGGTTTATGCACGCAATAGCCTGCAGGTGCGTACCTAAAACAATCTCTTATGAAAATCAAGAACCCAATTCACAAATTATTATATGCTTATCACCACCCCTTGCTGCTCTCCCTCTTCTCCCACTCGTTGTCGCCGACTCGCCTATGTGCTCACAACGCCATGGCAGCTGTGTACGCTACCACTAGTCTAAAATGCATCTGGCCGCTCTGACTGCTCAAGAGTTTATGGCTATACCTGCGAGTGCACCCTCGATGAGGGCCATATTTCAACACCCTATTATGATACAACGAGAAAGGCATTTACGCTTCTTTGATGTAGTTTATTGGGCTTTACCGCGGCATTAGTTCCTTCTCCGCTTGATTTTATCTTCCGATTATTTAGCATGGAGTCCGGTCTGGCCCCACCATATCGCAGATTCTAACGCGACGATCTCGTCTTGTCTTCTACAGTAATTTCGAACGTTGTCTGTTTGATAGGCCGGGGCTAGCCACATGTTGCCCCTAGCGCCGGGCGCTTATGCATATATTTGGTGCTTCATGATATTCCCTAACGACATCCATCTCGTAGATCTGTTTGCGCTTCATTTAGGTTGCCGGTGAAGATAGCAGGTCGTGGGATCGGAAATGCATTATGTACGATAGTGTCACGGGGCATCTACTACGGATGGCAAGGTAAGGGTAGGTCATGAATACTTGTTGACGCACGAGGAGCTCCAACTACTACTTCTGATGGCTAGCTGCCTATATACAAATACTCCCTTTGTCCTTGTACCCCTAGGGGCGGAGGTATGTGGCCGTAGGTAGCCGTGGTCATGGCAGATAGTGCTGGCGTCCCAAGTGTTAACTCGGCATTAGGAAGACTGAATAGGGACTAAACATAGCAATGCCAAGATTATTCTTTTACTTTGCTCTATAATCCCCTAAGAGGTAGTTGCGTGTAGTACCGGTAATCCTGCCGCAGTTCAATTTATTGAAGATTGTGACCAAACACGTGGGTTAGATGATCAGTTCCAGTGCCCTCTATGAATGGATTAAAGGAACGTAACTGACATATACTTGATTATAAGATACTACAACCACTAAGGCACTAATATGTCAACAGGGCGGAGCTCCCCGCGAATAGCATCAAGACCTTCCAAATGTCAATGCTAATCATCTCGTAGGTATTTAGCCCGTACCCTACCGTTACGCCTACTATTTTACTACCTTCTCATAGAGAATACTTACAACTATCGGATTTAGTGATTTGTGAGCTTCTGTGGTCTTATTTTCTGGCTCTTAATGAGGCATATCCGTAAGCTTTTTTTTCTTGCGGGCACATTAGCCGCTTAAGTAGGTAGTTTAGCCCCTAGTACTGGCCCCTCCGTAGTCATAGCTTATTAAGTAATCAACTATGCAGTCCCTTAGGTATGCTCGCTCGTATCTTAACGCCAAATCCAACATCTACGATAACTGTAATTTCAAATTAGAATCTGACAACAATCCAGATACAAAGCAGTAAATAGCTATCAATATTGCTCCCATTGTGACAGTGCGGGCTATCAAGCCACCACCCAAGCCACACGCGGTGTGGCTTGGGCCCCATATATTGCAGTCACATTCGTTCCTTTCAGTTCCCTGCAGTAGGGGAGCCTTTGCGTCCCTCCCTAGAAGTGTTATAGATATGGCTATGGCCTCTAGGGATGGTAAGGTTCGCCCTGACTATTTTACCATCTATTTGCCTTGTTTCTCTGTCGTGATCATTCCCTCGCCCCTGTTTCCTCGTTACCCGCTTTCTTGATGTTCGCTTCACTGTCCCCCTCTTCCTCGATGCCCGTTTCCTTGGGTTCCTGATCAGGCCCCGGTCCTTGGGTACCCGCTTGTTCAATCCACTTCCTAATCAATTGTGAGATTGCTTGATATCCGTTTTCGGTCTCGTCCGCAAAGGCGGTCATTCCTAGATATGGTTTTCGGATCATAACCGGCACAGCATAGGGGACAGTGCTCCATTCAGGCAATATAGTCTGGCCGGTTGGATTAGATCAATAGTACTTGTATATAGAAAGACGTTTTACTGGACACTGAAGATTAATCAAACACTTACTAATTTATTCTCTGAATTCGAGATGGGCGGCACTGCAAAGCAGGACACGATTTGGGAACCCCACGAGCTATCGGTCGTCTTTTCGAAGAATGATTCTTGTACATCCGAGATTTGCTTGAAAGGTCCTTTCAGAGCTTCCAGATCTTCGGACAAAACGCTCCGTCTAAAGAATTTCTTGATGTTGGCCCCCGCGGCTGCGATGCTTACTCCCTTGTTTGCTACACCTGACTCTGATTGTGCGATTGTTTCGAGAACGATTCGAACCCACTGTTTCAGTCCAGGCGCAAAATGTGGTGTTCCAAATAGTACCAGTCCCATGATGTTCGTCATGGAGAAGTCTTTTACGTTATTGTTGATAACCTAACAGAACTATCAGTACCACCTGCAGTGACTAGTGAGGGAATACAACAAATAAAAGTCAGTCGAGAGGAATGCAACGATTATTGACATTCGTACTTGCTCGCACAAAAGACCGCCATACCCATAGCCTACTAATATCATGCGTTTTGCCCTCCAATTGTGAGGATTCATGACGGCTTCTCCTAGCTCATTAGATAGCTCCTGGAGCCTGGTGGATAGATCTATCTTGAGGGCATCAACAGTCTTCGCCCCAGTCTCGCCAGAGATTATCGGAGTGTAGACGAACTCATAGATATCAACCCTCGGTATTTTCGTCGGCCATAAATCCTTTCCTTCGCCCAATTGCCAGGTTGTTGAAGATGCGGGTTTAGAGACGTCCCTGATGAGTATAAGACTATACTGTAATTAGCACTGGAAAGTATTGGCTGCTTCCTAGTCGGTAGCACTGGGCGAGAAATAAATAGGAGATCTGTGCCGCGGGGTTGACACAACATCGCTTCGAAGAGTATAGAAAGTTAGATGTACTTAGCAACGGGATTTTCCACCCCGTCCAGAAGATGTAGAGTGCATGATGGGCTGTCTCTCTCAGGCTGGGTTTGGGGGATCGCGTGATCGCTCGACTGCCCTATCCCCGAGGACTGATGATGTGTTTCAGGAGGCATTAGGTCGGATCGATTGCACTGTAGAATCTGTACAAGACAAAAGTGTCGCATATGGGGATATCTTGTCCTTGGGCCTGAAAAGAAGATGTGGTTCAGCTTATCGCAGGGGTTTTCAACATGACGTTGAAGGTTAATGGGAGAGAAAATGCTTTAGCGGGCCTGAGGCCTACGCGACCCTTATACAGGGCTTGTATAACTGAACAGGTGAGGGGAGAAACACATGGAGCACATTGATTGGATTGGGAGCTGCGACCAATCGGATCGATAATTCATCGTTCTAGAACTTCAAACCTGTCGGTCTCATCGGGCGGAGGAGCCATCACATCCAATCTGCTCTTTTAGTTACAACAACGCCCCTTACGGAGAGAAGATATTGCAACTGCACAGAGACAACATGCTACCATGCACTGCCTCGTTTTGGCCCACTCCAATAGTCTGCCACTCATGCTGAAGGGCATCGGTAAGTCCCAAGGGTTGTGCCACGCTCTTAGTGGAGGTGGATCAGCGAAAATAATTTTCGCTTAACAAGAGGCGTTCCATCTGACCCTACCCTATTGGGGCTCAGGGCATGAGTTGGAGTGATGACGCTCAAAGTCGTAATGCATGTGTCGCAATCCCTTCTCCTGCTTAATCTTTTCTCTTGCCATGCGGCCAGGCCAGCTGGACATGGGCACCAGTGCGACTAGCATGCCACGCATTAGAAAAGCAATATGAACAAATCATATCAAGAAATCATACTAATGGAGCCTCGCCAAATGAAATATATGAAGGGGATATTGATCTTAGGATTGGCATGCATCGCCACCACCTACTGAGAAATGATCGCCTAAATGAACGCCAAAGTAATCAAAGTCATACCCAAGCTGTAAGCAGCCCAAGTCAGCATAGATAAGGCAGGACAGCCTGCATATCGGAAACGGATGGCACCAGGATGCTAAGCGTGACGAAAGGTCATACACCTTTATTGGCCAGCTTGCTTATTCAGACAAAAGCTCAGCACGCACACACTGGAGCACATGTTAAATGATTCGCATGGTAGTTGCATCCGGCTTACTTGTAGAAGAGCAGGAGCCGAATACCTATACTAGTATTAATATGTATGGACTACCTACGTCTGTCCGTCCCTAACCTTGGAATCTGGGTGGAAAAGGCCAAAAGCAAAGCTAGAAACATCCTTTGGCGGAATAAAAGGTGCAAAATGCAGCTGAGAGCTGGTGGAGAGGAGGCGACGCGGTGGGCCGCATACAGGTGTACTTAGTAAGTAAGATGATGCGTCAAGGGAACCATTCCGTTATATTATATGTACATCAAAGCCGATTGACTCGCCGAGTCCAAGTGACCATCTATGGCCTCAAAGCGCAGAATATTTTCACAGTTTGTGTCATGACACCCATAACACATAGGAGAGCATCTTAATGAGGACATTAGCACTGCTGCCGGGTTACTCTCTTTACAAGTAGTCCCATCGCATTGCGTACCATCCATTATCAATCTCGAGGACCGTTTCTTCGGGGCAATCAACGAGATGGAGATCAATAAGGACTAGGGAGCGTCTGCATCCCTACAGATGTGCAACTTGACCAGGAAACCATTCGGCTTGTATGGTTCAGTTTTGTGTGGAAGATCTCTCCCAATCTGTTACATCGAGCTCCGCATCACCAGAACCGTTCCATTGTGGCTTTTTTTATTGCATTGCGAGCCGAGAAGTTGATTCGCCCGGAGATGCCGGAAGACTGCACACTATAAAGTGCTTCCGTGACGCTTGAAAGATAGTATCACTGCATAATGTGGACTTCGGCAGGCTATGGAGAGAGTATTTGGATACCAGGCTACAGTCAACTGTGGAAAATAGGGCGTCGGTGGCTGGTGAACTACAATACATATTGGCAAGACACCCTTCTAAAGCTAGGCTTAGTCCAAGTTATATCCACTTGCCTTAGGCACCAAGCCCATCAAGGGAGATACAACGACAACTAGACAATGTCTAGCCATAGGATCGAATATAAAGACCCTTTCAGAAGAATAATAGTTTGCTGCGATGGGACTGCTCATTCAGCGATCAAGGGAAGTGACTTGAATCCGCATACCAATGTTTTTCGCTTCTCCCGCTGCATTAAGGCCCACGCTTCTGATGGATCTCCACAGATAGTTGGCTACGTGTCGGGTATCGGAACATCAGCTGGCAATCCGCTGAATAAATATCTTCAGGGCACTGGCATTGGTATGTGCTTTTTTTTTTTTTTTTTGGAATTCCCTCTAACCAATAGTGGTGAGCACAGGTATCGACGAAAAGATCAAAGAGGCATATACCTTTATCTGCCACAACTATGTGAGCAAAAATACAGCGAACAACAGAGAGGTGGAGATATTTTTGATTGGATTTTCTAGGGGTGCGTTTGTTGCTAGATGTGTGGCAGACCTTATTGACAAGATTGGGGTTTTGAACAAGATGGGAACCCACTACCTGCCATATATTTATGACATGTGGCGGAAAGAAACACTACCAGATCTCCCCCGTGTTAGGAGCCCAGCGGCAGCCCACACAGATAAGGACGAAACGAATATCGAGAAGAATCGACAAGATTTTAGGACGGATCTAATAGCCAATCCCCAAAAATACACGCATCGAGACGTTCGAGTAAAAGTCTGTGCCGTCTGGGATACTGTTGCCTCCATCGGCCCCGTCTCGGCTCACCTGAACATCTTTAGGTGCTTGACGTCTCGCAAACTGACTTTTGTCAACTCATCTTTGTGCGATAGTATTGACTACGCTATCCAAGCTCTGTCTCTCCACGAACACCGGCGCCCCTTTTATCCCATTGTTTGGAAAATCCCCAAGACGGCCGGCGAGGACGGGGAGGTACAGGCCATAATACCTCGCCTACAGCAGTGTTGGTTCTTAGGCTACCACTCTGACATAGGAGGGGGAGTGCGCGGCGAGGGCTTGGCACATTTTCCACTAGCATGGATGATATCAAAACTGGAGCCTTTCTTGGATTTTGATGTTTATAATTTCTGGAATCCTCGGCCTGTAGACTTGAACCCTAAAACCCACTTCAGGATAGGCTCCGTGTTCTCTCCTTGTACGAACTCTTTCAATCTGTATCTCCCTCATTGATCCCTCCTTAACCGTCATTTTTACGTTGGAACTTGTTACTAATAATGGAAACTATGCTATCTGTAGGGATTGTAAAACTTGAAGATTCGATGTCGAAGAGATACTGGCTCGCTGGCTCTTACTACAGAAAACCGTTTCGGTCGGCCAACTATGAGTCCTATGAGACCATCCATATCACAGTTAAACTCTGCAACATTGGTGGGGTCATAAAGCCACCTAGGGCGATGGAAACTGCAGAGTTCAGGGACAAAGAGTACCATTTCACAGTGTCCCCACCAAAGTCGCTTTGGCGTCAATTGCAGAAGGCTTTATGCAGGGCAAGTCCCGCTGAGCCCGAGGCGTACAACATCGAAGTGGACAGGATGACTAATTTAGAGAGGCACCTCCTGTCAAGATGGCTTCAAGGTGAAGTTGGCGGCTTTTTGGGTAAAGGTCGTACTGGAAATGAGGCATCGGGTCGAAGTAAATTGGGCTCATTTGCTTTGTTGGTATTGGGATTCATGACAAACCAAGATCCAGCGGCCACTTACGATGTTTCCAGGACTACTGGTGTAAGGGTGTAATATAGCACCCATAGGTGCACCATGATTCCTTTCATAATCCCATTTTCCAACTTGATGTTATATTTTCTGTACCTTTGTACCTCACGTCAAAAAACCTCCGGCTAGCAGTTAGAAAACTTCCATCCGCGACTGAACGCCCGCTCTAAAACATGCGCATGTTGTGGAGTCCCCTTAGCTTCTTCAGCTTAAATATTCGTTGATAATATGGATAGACCAGCTACCACGCTGAATAGTTTGGCTGTGATAGGGCCTACCGGGACCAAACCACCATGTTTTCGTAACGAGAGCGTGCCGGCGCCTGTACAGCCCAACATGCCATACTTGCTGAGCTTCTAGGGCTAATTAGACAACGGTGTCGCCAGGTTCATCAGGACAATGATTAATGATGTGCCTCTGTACATGATCAACACAAGGGACTATGCGTATAGTGGCCTTTTCACGCCCAATGCGAATAGCACTCTTATAACTATTACTATTACTATTAAATTCAGGTTCTTGTTTAGCTCTGTTAATAGTGTGGGTCAAGGTGGGAGTGAGATGTTTAAAATGATCAGGTGATTAAGCTTTCAATATAAGATATGATGTCATGCAACTAATGACTGTCGTTAAGATACTCTTCTGTAATTACTCTCGATGAGATATGGAAGGTCAATGATTAATGATTGAGTATAGTGTAATAACACCTTTCGGAAGTGGCTTCAAGGTCGTTCTGAAGCAGTTGTGAGCTACGATATTACTTATTTCTCCCTCATATCTTAGATACCTGAAGGTATATAAAGCTATATAAGTATACGACTCTGGCCATACACGCTTCTCATAGTGGTCTCACTCAAGCACGCTACATGCCGCATTTTGCGGTTACATACTATACCTACAGTTAAAGGCCTGGTAGATTAATCCACGGTTTCCGTTGTAGCACAAGCGTCAGTAAAGTACATAATGTTGTTTATCATGTTTAGTATCTCATGACTCGTAGTGAACACCGCTGTCAAATTAACCCAACTTGCACGCCGAAACCTCAACGCGATTCTCTTATTCATCATTTTAGGGAGACAAACTATAGGTTAGGAAATATGTAGAGATATTAATAAAAGCGGAAGACTTATTCGTTGTGTAATTTGAATGCGTCCAGAGAAGCGTTCGAGTATAATTATGATTCACATAGTAATATCGAGTGTTTACATACTATCAAGCTCACCCCGGATTCAAACGGTGAGTCGTTTGGAGGCTGTCTACTTAGGCGTGATGGATCATATATCATGCGAGAAAGCGAGTCATATCCCAACTCAAAGCCACTTCTGGGACACGGACAAGTTTCGCCCATCCTAATGCCCTACGAATCACACTCTCACAACCTAACATCCTCAAATCTCACAATTGAAAATTAAATGATTGCTTTAATTGATGCTGGGGTCAGCGACATGGTTATCGCCTTAGATAAAATCATGAAGACAGGTAAGTCCTGAGCAGCAACAAGAGACCGACTAATAACAGCCAACAGCCATGCAACCTGTTTCACCCAGCAGTCCTGTCATGTAAAAAAAAAAAAACGCCAACCAAGCGAGCAAAGGAGAAATCCGACCGAAACCCCATGAAACCATCGCCCAATAAGGCATTCTCGATCGAGCACCGGACCGCCCCCGTTCGTTGGGGGCGCGGATGGCACGGACCAATGGCATGGGTGAGGAGCATAAACACATGCATCCGCTGACACCGAACCGAGCGGCGCGCCATCATGCAGGCTGACACCATTGGTTTTCGCCCCAGTAATATGTTGGTAAACCCGAGTCTTCATCTTCGTCTTCTTCTCCCTCTTCGAAATACATACTTACGTACATACAGATATATACCTCGTAAGGCTGCGAAAGCCTGCCTAGTCCCGTGGTACCCACCCCCAGACTTTCTTTTCTATTCCCGTCACCGGCGGCGCCCCCCTCCCTCCCTTATTTACCCGAGCCCGGTGGGCAGACAGAGTAACGCCCAGGCTTGCAACGCTGATCTAGGCTCCTCTGTGTATATAGACCTAGGTCGATCTATTATGAGAAGCAGTAGGCAAACCCGCCACCGCCACCGCCTAGAGTCGGGAAATAAAGCATATACATACATACATACACATATACATACACACGCAAGGTACTTAAGTAGGTAATGGATGTTATTAGTGGCTCCTTTCCGAAGATGACGGACATGACCATGCGAGGCTTGCAAGACGTCAAACCTCTGCCTAGCGCCCTTGTATGAGGGAGGGAGGGAGGGAGGGAAGTGAGATGAGGGGTATTCCTGATTCGAAACCTACGGTCAAGGTCGGTATAAAGCCCGGGCTGGGTCTGTCATTTTGTAGTTTGTCAGTTTGGGTCTCCCTGATTCTTCGCCCCCACAAGCTATCTATCGTATGCTTCTGTGCTTGTAAACTACGTAAAACGAATATCTCCATTACCTACTGTACCTACCTACCAATCGTGCAGATACTTTGCGTGAAATTGGCGAATCACCATGCCACCTTTCACCTCGCAGTCTAAGCCTCACCGCAGAGTCGTCTCAGCCACCGCGCCAGTGCTAAGCCAGCCAAACACGCAATCACACCAGCATGCACGATATTCACCGTCCACAGCATCACCGGCACAATTATCACAAGGCGGCAAAATCACGGGGGCACGCACGATTCCGGGGGGCGCCCTCGACGGGACGGCATAACAGCTCGCTATTNACAGCCGAGGCGGCCACGGCGAGAGGACATAGAGCGCATGAGCAGGATACCATCGCTAGAACCAGAACGACATTCACACCGTCCGGGGTCCGGCCCAAGTGANCAGAAGAAANCCCCCCCGGCCGCTGAGAACGAGGGACATATTGAAGAATCCCCGGCTACAGGAGGTCACCGGCCTTCTCCCGAGGAAACTTAATCTCTTAGGAGATGTAGAGATCCCTCCTGACGAGCTATACCGGTTGGCGTGGGCAATGACGCTCCCTGAGCCATTTCCGTCCAAGCGGCCACGGGGTAACTTCCAGACCGATAGTTTTAAGATGCGGAAGACATAGACTCTTCATTACGCAAGGTGGGAGCGAAAACTCAACTCAAACATCTGCCTACTGCTGCGGGAATCGGAAAGAACAGTTTCAGAGGAATACTCAACTCCATTTTTGTTCTATTTAATGGCATGAGGTCGTTTCTTTCGTTAATCCTCTCCCCCATACGCCAAAATCATCATGCTATGCCGTATCCTATGCCCAAGGGAGTGGAATCATATACATGGAATGGTATCAAAGGGCGACTATATACAAGGAAAGGGAAAGGTTTCAATCAGGATGGAGGTAAACTTTTAGAGAAGAGTTACAGCGAAAGGAGCAAAGGGCAATTAATGAACCATCGACTTGCCAATCTCGCTCGCCCAATCTTTCGCTCGCTCGAATCCGTTCGTGTGGAACTGATAGTCGAACAGGGCTTGACGCACCTCCTCGGGAGAGTTTAGCACGAAGGGACCATACTGCACAACTTTTTGGTCGAGAATTTGTCCGGCGACGAGAACGAAGCGCGCATTCGAAGTGGCATTTTCGGGTACCTCAACATTAACCATGTCGCCGTCGACCTCGAACACGCAGTTGTGGTACTGCTCGACAGTGCGCTTCGCGTCGCCGGAGCCGAAGATAGCCGAACCCTCGAGTTGGTACGAGAACGCGTTCCAGCCCGCAGGTATGGGCTGAGCGAGCTTTCCACCGGGCTTGATTTCAACATCCAGAATCCAGACCGGGG
>JAPUUL010000542.1:0-16880 GCA_029590625.1 Lasiodiplodia mahajangana
TATGGTTTGATCGGAGTGAGGCGCTGCGGCCGTTCGAAACGGCGCAGCCAAAGGAGCCACTGGCGATGGGGGAGACGTATCCTTTTGGGCTGTAAGTATAGGAAGGGGGGCCATCTGCGGCCCGTATTCATAGTGCTGAAAATACGATTAGTACGCCTAGGTGTTTATGTAGTTTAACACAATTCGAACATGACGAGTATGCAGGCAGTCCTCGCATCCTACGTCCCCAAGCCGCCCAAGTTAGCGATCAAATCACATTAAATGCCCATATCTCACCCCTCAACCCCCTAATCCTACCTCACCCCTCACCTAAACTAACCAAGAACTAAGAACCAAGAACAAGACGCGTCTGATTGACTAGTTTAAAGGGATAATTAAATCGCTATGTCGAAACCTTAGGTTGTATCTCATCTTTCCGCCCGCTTTCTCCCTATACCGCTAAGGTAAGAGACCACGTCCCGGATATGTCTGTCTATCGAGTATCCCAAAAAGAATCCGCGCCCGCATCAAATGCCACCCACAAAAGGAAACTATGTTTCCGCAAACCCGAGGCTCCGACGTGACCGTATCTCTGCTGTCTTAGCCCTCCTTACGAGGAGGGTTGTGCGAAGCTTTGCTTCCCAAAATCGCTTGGCCAGAGTCTGCCTCACATCTCTGCCCTTATATGTGAACTAATCAGACAATTGCCCATCTAAATTCTAGGTTGACATGGCCTAGCTCGAGAAAAGCACATCCACCATGTGGATAGATTAACACCATTAAGGCACACATTGGTCGTCAAGGGTGCCACGCCCGGCTCCTATCTCGAATCTAAGCCGAAGCCTCGCTGCCCTTCTTCTTCCCCTCCTTATCCTTGCCTTTCTTTTTAGAGTCCTTTTCTTTCTTCACAGCTGCCTCAGCAACAAGCTGCTCAAACGCCATGTAGTCGCCTTCTTCTTCGGGTGATCTCTGAGCCTGTATATGTATGGTGATTAGTAGCCGTCACATGAAATTTCCCCCCCTCCCAAAAAGAGGGGGGTGGCGGAGAGAAAAGAAAGGTTGAGTGGTCAGCAAGAAATGTAGTAATTAGGGTCTGTACCTTGGAGAGAATCTCAGCAATAAGCACGAGAGCCTGAGCGCGTTCTAGGCGCTTATTCAGAGATACCTTCTTGTCATAGAGCACGTTATCGCAAACCTCACGCAAGACTCCCTGGATTTCGTACTTGCTACCACGCCAGGCAGCATTGAGAATTTTGCCCGTG
This sequence comes from Lasiodiplodia mahajangana, assembly GCA_029590625.1. Lineage (NCBI taxonomy): Eukaryota > Fungi > Ascomycota > Dothideomycetes > Botryosphaeriales > Botryosphaeriaceae > Lasiodiplodia > Lasiodiplodia mahajangana. The sequence goes on from JAPUUL010000542.1 coordinate 1,242, forward strand.
ACCTTTCGCTCATACTCCATCTTCTTCTCGTCCGTCCAGTCCTCACCTCCGGCCTCCTCCATGCGAGCCATTTCCTCCATGGTCTGCTGCGCGTCGATAGCCGAAGAAATGGTGTTCCAGGTCTCCTTGAAAAACGTGCCCTTGTCTTTGACACGACTAAAGAATCCGCTAATGCCAAGGAACTTCTGGGACTTGAGTAGCGCAGTAGCCTTGGAAAAGTACACGGCGCCGATAGCATGCAGGATATCGAGTCCAAAACTTTCTATCTTGAGGTTTTCGACCTCGAGGGCTGTCTTGTCCTGGAAGGCTTTGGTGACGTCGGGCCCTTTGTCAGTCTCGGTCCAAACGGATATCCTGTCGACCAGCTTGCGGGCAAGAGTATCGACACGCTCCTGGCGGATTCGAGTTCTCTCAGCCTCGTAGGCGGCCAGTTTCTCACGTTGTTCCTTGGTCAAGCCCCCCTTCTTCTTTTCTTTCTTCCGCAATTCCTTCTCTTCCTCAGTCTGCCCCTCTAGCTGAGAGTCATCGGATGGGCGATCCATAAGTGCGGGTCGGATGGGTATAGCATATTTGGAGGGAGTGGATGTGCCGGAAGCACTGGGGGACGGTGAGGGCTGCCGGGGCGGGACGGATTTGTCGTCTTGCTTTGCTGCACTATCGTGAGCCTCTCCAGCTTTCGTCTCTGTCCCCGTGGGCTTCTCCAGCTCATCTTCGACGACAACAGTAGGCGTGGGGGCCTTATTAGCGGCTGCGGCCTCCTTGGCACTTTCATCTATGGCCTCTTTCGTACCGGGAAATTCGACTTCGTCCTGGTCTTCAGTTGTGATCTCCATGGCGGTGTTTATATCTTTCATGAGACTGATCTCGCCGATCCAGTCAACAAAGGCCTCGCCACCGAAGATGCTGCTAAAGAACTCGGCTGGGTCGACGAAACCTTCTCCGGGCTTTGCGCTCTCCTTTCCATATTTGTCGTAGGCTGCCCGCAAGTCTTTGTCGGATAATACTTGGTAGGCCTCGCCGATAGTTTGGAATTTCTCATGTGCCGTAGGATCGTTGGGGTTCTTGTCTGAATGAAATCGACATGATTAGCCATTGGACCGCAAATGAGTTAGGCGTCTAAACGCTTCAGTGGAGCGGAACGCAGCGTAATGCAATGCGGTGCGCACCTGGGTGATGGACAATGGCGAGCTTGCGGTAAGCTTTTTTTATTTCAATCTCGGTGGCAGTCGGTTTGACGCCGAGGGCATCATAGTAGGTGGTGTCGACAACCATATTTACAATGTTTGTTTGTTGTTGTTTGTGCGCTATGATCTATTGGAAGATTGGATCGTGTTTTTTCTGTTGAAATCTTTGGTAAGGCGTGTGTACGTATGAATGGGGGGCGCCCGAAGTATTTTATTTTCTTGGAGGGGTACTGTTTGCACAAATAGTACGCTTTGTGGTGAAAACGGCTTGTCGCAGACCCAATCAAGCAAGGCCACAGCAAGTATCAGAGGAGCGAAGGGTATCTGAGGGCTTAGGCGGATGGGAAAATGCTACGCCGGAAATAGATGAATAAGATATCGAGAAGGAAGCCGAAGTTGATCTAATGATGCAGATATGTTGATAAGGTAAGGTATGACGACTTTCTGGCTAAGGATACCTGCCTGGTTACCTAAGGCAGGGAAGAATGACTTCAATGTTCCTACAGATAGTTTAAGTACTCTAGTGTAAGGGTATTTAGTGTTCCATGTTAAGTAACCGCGCTAGACAAGGCTGCTGGCCAGGGAGTTTTTCCGTGCAAGTAACTGTGGGTGGAATACCTTTTGCGTAGTGGCCATACGGTTAGCGTGCCAAGTATACCAGAACATGGAACATTTTACTCAACAGGCACCAAGTATGTATGTAGTACCTACGTTAGATAGTACCTGAAGTACATACAATACTTAGACTACAATGCCATAGATACCTAAGGAACCTACTAGGCCAGACGAGTATTTAAAGTACCTACTTATGTAGGTAGGTATGTAGGAACAGTACGTAATAAGCTGCATTCAGTTCTTGAAGAACCTACGCCACAGTAACCAGCCACGTCGCCGTTTCCACTCTCACATGTCAATACCTACATGAACAGGTATGTAGCTCATGACAGGCACAAGTGTAGGGAGAAATATGTTGCACTTTTGCAATTTCACGGGTAGGCATGTATTTATATATAAATATGCGGTCGGGCATTGGAATTCGGTGCCTGTACATCATCTGAGGGTTTGTTCAGATGTGGCTTCTTGGTCGCCATGTAATGTGCTGTAAATCATGTTCCAAACCCCTCCTATTAGTACATGGTAAAACAGAAATAACTACCTAGCTTTTCTACTTGCAACTTAGCCTATCTCTCTGGAGATAAAGCTGATAATGAGTTGCCCCTTCGCCTTTCTGGTAGAAATTCGAAGTCTATGAAGAATACCGCCCTTTCCATTAGGACATCCGTACAGTTTTTTTTTCTGTATAGAATAATTATGTAAGTTGAAATCATTATCTCTATTTCACCCCCGCGGCTTTCATCCTCTCGAAGCACCGCCTATAAGCCTCGTGTATCTCAGGTACCGCATACCCATACTCTTTGAGCTTACTCTCCAGCTTTGCCGTATCCAGCAGGCAGTTGCTGCGGCCGGCTTTGATCACTTTGGCTTGCTCCTCGACAGTGAAATTCTTCCATGTGAAGTCAGGGCGGATGATTTCCTTGAACAGAGAGAGTACCTCATTATGGCTGATGGCGCCGGGATTCGTGAAGTTGTATATGCCCGTTTCGTTGTGCTCCGCCATTAGGACCGACGCAGGCAATAGATCAGTCAGGATGGTGTTGCTATTGGGTATATCAACCACCCGCTCATACTTGCTAATCTTGGTGACGAAGTTGCGCGGGTGTAGGTCATCCGAGACAGGCATGCGCAGTCGCAAAATCAGACAATTAGTATAATATTTCATGATCTACCAAGAAGGGTTGGTTAGGGGCTAGTTAGTCCTGAGTGGGCTGTGTTGGTAGGTGTTGACGGCGGGGAGCAACTCACCTCCTCGACGTGGCCCTTTGTCTCAGAGTAGAAGCTGCCCTGGAAATTGGCCGGGTCCGTCTCCGTATATCCCGGACCACCGACCGGGTGGGCCTCATCATAATGGTAGATGCAGCCGGTCGCAAAGACGGTGCAGTGAATGTCGGCAAGGGAACAGCAGTCGGTCAGGTTAAGAGTGCCAATGACGTTAGACCGCATGGTCTCTTCCTTGTGGTCCTCGCACCAGTCGACATTGGGACGGCCGGTGCAGCCGGCGCAGTTCAGGACATGGGTGGGCTTGATCTTGTCTAGCTCGGCCTTGACAGCTTCGCGGTCCTCCATGCGCACAGTGGTCATGTAAACTTCCTTGCCTTGACTTTTCAAAATGGCTTCGAGGTGGCCAGCCACCCAGCCCCTGCCTCCCCAAATGAGAAAGCGATTGGCCGCCATGGCGAATGGTTATCCAGTCTATCGAATCCAGGAAGGTTTGAGGCGACTGTGGCTAGAAGGTGGCTCTGCGAACAATGATGATGGTGGCGGCGTTTGTTTCTAGTAATGGTGGGGTATGCGTAAGCTGTAGGTAGAATGGAGACCTGTCCTGTCCTGTATGACAGCGTCGAGAAAAAAAAAGGACTACCGGTGATGAGCCAGGGAGAAGAATCGAATTCATCGAGCAACGGGAGGAACGACGAAATAAATGGATTAAGTACTTACTTCCAAACATATATGCAACACCAGACAGAAGGTACACGGGCCTCAGATTACACACAAAGGCAATAACATCCATACCATCTGGGGCGAAGAAACAAGAAACAGCCTGTTGGAAGCTGCCTCCCTTTCCCTGCCCATTACGAGGGATGGCCGACCCATTTGGAGGGGCACAAACCAGCAATCGCGCGGCACAACCAATCTTAATTGTCTTGGGATCTTACAATGTAGGTACCTTTTTCCTTGACTCCTGCCTTGACATGTTTACCTAGGTATGTATTTCATCTCCTACCTACCTTTTTCATATCTACTTAGATGTACGTACTTATTCTACATATGTGGCAATTGTCTTAAATACGCCGCCCTCAGGCCATCTAGGTACCTAGGTATGCTTAATTGCTATTCCACTAATCGACTTAAGTATTCATCCCACTCACAACAACTATTACAATCTGCTTCCCTCGTAAACCAACCTATTTTGTCTCTCTATTGAAAGTAAATCAAGGTACCTACCAGGTTATGATGGCCCAATAGAATTCCGAAGTTAAACAGCTCTTCATACAGTAAGGTAACTACCTACATACCTACTAGCTGTACTACATGTATGTAGCTCAGCGACCCCTTTCCCCACACTCGGCTAACGGCACTTCTCTATGGGATTGTGTAATGCTACCTTAAGTAGCTACAGACAAGGTTTCAAAAAGAATTGCACAACAGATGCACGTGCACCCAACTGCAAAAGATCAGTCTATTTTCATCATACATATACAACGTATTCTGTATTTCATCGGGGTCCCGAGGCAAAGAACGACTATTCGCCTAAGCCGCCCACCTATGTAGATGTTTAGTAGGTACGCTATAAGGACTCGGCACCGAGACGGTTCCAAGGCTTGGATCGCCGACTTGCCTATACCCGTGTTCTTGGTGTAGAAAGCTCCCGATGCCAGCCTCTTAGTAGTGGCCAAAGAGGGCTTATATTACCTTTTGCTTCTTCACTGACAGTCACAAAATCCATCCTCCCCCCTCCTTCTGTCGTAGTAAAACATTCATGCTACAAATCCATTTCGATAATTTTGCTATGTCCTCGCAGCCCGATAAGCAGCTTAGTGCACAGCTCGTGCCCCGTGTCCCGTTCTCTGTATTACCTATCTAACCACATGATCACTGCATATGTTGCACAACGATACACGTGAAACCATCACACGAAGTAAGTGGCGTACATTTTCTCTACGGTTAGGAATATTAGCTCACTTACCCTATATACGCCCCGGGTATCTAAATCAAACCCGTCTATGGCCTTATCTGCTAGATACACGAGACGTCCTAAGGTTAAATATCGTGAGTGTTGCGCTAATACCTACTCTACCACGTCTATATCTATTCCTGACCCCTAAGGGGATTGGGTTAGTGCCTTGTGCAAGGGAGGTGAACCAAGATCGAAGCTGTGTACTGTACATAAGGAAAGGATTAGGGAAGAATGACGGCACATTCGTGGTTCGGCCCGTAAAATAGTTATTTGTGGTACGCGATGTTGCCGGGTCATCCCGCACGCAATGACCATGCGATCTGGATACCCATTATATCCCGTATTGACATACCGACTTATTAGGCGAAGAACGAACTCAATGAGCTACAGAATTTGCAAGATGGCATTCATTTGCCAAAATAATATCTTTGTGAATGCACTGGCGCCAGAATACCCATTGAATACCGGTTGGTTCCCCATGTTTTTTTTCTCTCATGCCATCCATGACCGATAATTACCCCAAATTCTCAGAATAGAAAGACGGGCGGGTGTCAACGGGTTGTACCATATGCACCATGCTTACGTGACTATGTACTCCAGCAGTCAGTGAGGACGTATTCAACTTACATAGTACGACATGAATAGACTCAAGTAGCTGATTAGACAGGAAGGTTACGTACGTTCATGGTTCATTACAGTTGGACTTCGACTCGCAATACGAACGAAAGCGGCGGATAGCGTACGTTTACCAACCGAACTTAGACAAGCAGACAGGCAATCAGATAAGCAGAGCACCTACAGTTTACCAGCTCACCAGACGAAAACATCCTTTCTTGCCGCTATAACCCTATTGAGGCAATGAAACGGTGCTATAAGCCGAAGTTTTTGCGAAGAACTCTGTAACTTGGGAACAAACATTTCTCTAAGTAGATAGATACTTGGGTAGATAGCCAGCTGTTAGTATATAGCTAATATCTAAGTAAGGTTGCGGGGGAGACGACTTAATGTACATAGACACTAAAGCTTTAAGGAGATGAATTGAGGAAACAATCACGTCGAACATCGATGATAATTTTCTTATATGACTTTCAGACCACAACTCTCAAAACTTGCGGTTTATGAAACATGCAAATCACAACGCAAGAGCGAAATTATGAACAGAGATAAGTCTCCTATAGCTCTTTACATAAATAGAAGATTTCTCCTCAAAGAGCACTTCCAGATGTCGTTGCAGGTTTGGAATCGTAGGCTAGAAAAGGAAAGGGGAAATGAGTTGAGAAGTTCCGTCAACAAACAATATTTTTTTTCCTTGTTAAATTATGCCAAACTAAATATTAACAATAACTACCATGGAGGACTAGCGCTATAACAGTCTCTCAGATTACAACTATATCCACTAGCGAAAGATGGAGACTATCTACCTATGTACCTTATTCCCCACACTTCCCCTTGCGCTAGAAGTACTGTGGACAATCGAAACAGCCTACCGGTTGGGTAATTTGAAATTGCCGGGCTGGCGCTTTCAGATGACCTGTGCTTAGGTAGTATACAGTAACATGTCGTACGTCAGTAGTTCTTAGGTGCGTTCTTGGTTCTATGTAGTATGTAGGGCAGAATCCCACTCCTCCCAAGACTACAGTTATCCGCAGATTGGAGTCGTTGCCCTCACGTGCATAAAAGGAGCAGGAGTCTAGAGCTACCGAGCTACCTACGTAACTCAGCAGCAAACGACTGCGTATCAAGATGTGAAGATTNAAAAAAATCTAAGTACATGTGCAGATCCCTGCATAAGGAAAAGTAGGTCAGGCGCATGTATGTACATAAGACACGGTGTGCCTCTGAATCTTGTATTCCTCGCTTAGTAGACGGTACATAGGTCCGGGTGTGTGGTACGTTAGGCTATGTAGGTCCTAGGTAGGGCCTGGTANGGGGGTAGATAGGCATTGTACACTGTACCTCGTTACGCTAAACCCCGTCCCCTGCTTGGCGGCNTTTTTTTTTTTCTCGACAGACCATGGGCTTTACCTCATTCGTATTCGTATCGGTACAATTACAATTTTAACAACTACCTCTAGATTGCGGTGATCAACCACCATGCATCCAGGTCCCAATTCCCTCTGCTTGTTGCCTCCGGACGGACTGCACTAGATAAGTAATCCACTATGTAGGGGCGGGGGGGGCTAGGTATTGTACATAAGAGCATGAAGCCTGCGGATATGCCAATGACATGGTAATAAGCAACCTTGGTCAGCACCCACCTCCTAATCCGCCCTTAAGTTCAACCGCCATCCTCGTTATCGTCCTCGTCCGACACCATTCGCAGCCCAACCACCTAGACTCCGACCTATACACTTTTTCCACGCCGCCAGTCATTGCATTACAGCCAGTAGCAGCTTCACCACACCAATTGAGATTTTTTTTTCTCGGTTTGTGGTCGCATTGACCAGTTCTTGATCCGACCTTTTCTCTCCGTTCCCACCGCCGTCTCCAAAAATGGGGGGTCTCAAAGAAGTCCTCTATTATATGTTCCACCCCAATCAGCTTCGCGCTATTATCCAGTGGTAAGTCAACTAGTTCTTAGATTTGTTTGATTTTTTTTTTTTCCCTTTAAATAAAAGAACCAAAAAATTGCGCTTCTTTCTTATTCTGTCCTATCCTAACATCTCGACTACGTCAAACTAAACGCCATCACAGGAAAGTATGGCACGAACCTGTCTACCAGCGCGACCCCTCGAAGGAGGCGCCGACTCTGCAATCTTGCTTCAAGTTTCTCAACATGACGAGCCGTAGTTTCGCCGCCGTCATTCAAGAACTAAACCACGACATGCTCGTTCCCGTTGCCCTCTTCTATCTGGCCCTGCGCGGTCTCGACACCATCGAGGATGACATGACCATTCCCGTCTCCGTCAAGGAGCCCATGCTACGCGACTTCTACAAGTATATGAAGATAGACGGTTGGAACTTCGATGGCAATGGTCCCGACGAGAAGGACCGTGAGCTGCTTGTGCACTTTGACGAAGTTATCGTCGAGATGAAGAAGATAAAGCCACATTACTATGACATCATCGAGGACATCACCATCAAGATGGGCAACGGTATGGCCGACTACGCGATCAATGCCCAGTTTCTAGCTGGCGTTGTAACCGTCGCAGAGTACGAGAAGTACTGTCACTATGTCGCCGGTCTTGTTGGCGATGGGTTGACACGGCTTTTTGTCGCAGGCGGCCACGCAAATCCTGCTCTTCTCGACCGTCCGGAGCTTACCGAGAGTATGGGTCAGTTCTTACAGAAGGTCAATATTATCCGTGATGTGCACGAGGACTTCGAAGACAACCGTCGTTTTTGGCCTAAAGACATCTGGAGCAAGTACGTAGACAAGTGGGAGGATCTCTTCGACCCCAAGAACCGCACCAAGGCTCTCCACTGTACGTCTGACATGGTTCTCAACGCCCTGAAACACGCCGACGAGTGCCTGCTCTATATGGCTGGTATTAAGGAGCAAAGCGTCTTCAACTTCATCGCCATCCCCCAGACCATGGCCATTGCTACCCTGGACCTCGTCTTCCAAAACCCCAAGATTTTCTCTAGTCACATCAAAATCACCAAGGGCGATGCCTGCCATCTAATGACACAGTCAACTCAGAACTTGCGCATAGTGTGCGAAGTTTTCAGGAGATATGTTAGACGGATAGCTCAGAAAAACGACCCAAGGGATCCCAACTACCTAGAGATCAGCATGGCACTTGGCAAGGTTAGTCGCTCCCACTAGTACTCGTGCGTCTAAATGAGTATTGACACTTCCTACACAGATCGAACAATTCATCGAGACGTTGTTCCCGTCACAAAACGTGAAGCATGTGAAGGCGTTGCACGCAGAAAAGGTCAACGACTCAGCGTCTTCGGAGTTTTGGGAATCGTTGATGTTGGTCGTCGCTGTCCTTTTCTTCTTATTATTAATATCAGCTTTAATGGTACGTACATGAGTCTTGCCCCGGGCTTCTCTCCCCCTTTCTTTTCGGTCGAAATCTTACTCATCACCATAACAGCTCGGTGCCGCCTGGGCCATGGGAGCTCGGTGGGATACGATCCTAAGCACAGAGTCCGCCTCCAGCGTCGAAGAAGCGGCCAAGATAACAGCCAAGATAACTCATGGAGAATTATAACGGCTCTGTCCTTGTACTACTATCGGGCTAACTCGCCCTCTTTGCTCATGATGACGAAGTATCCGCAGATAAAAACAAACAGGAAATTGGCAACGGGCGCTGGAACGGGCGCTGTTGCATTCGGGATCTAACGAGGTGGCATCGGTCAGGGGAATAGACCAGGGGATAAACGCTTTTCTCGACGCCTCAAGCTTTTGCTTATGACCTACCTAGCCAACAGCAGTATTCTTAATTATTAATCTTCCCNTTTTTTTGGTTTCGTTTTCTCGTGGTTGCTCCATGCCCCGCCATATGGCAACGTCGAGGCCCGCGGAATCGCGAGGAAACATACGAAACCTATAAATGCACGGATGTCAAATTACAGTCCAAGTCTTTTTCAATGACTGCGGCTGTGCCGAGAAGTGCTGATATCAAACCAACCATTGCGAGGAGTACCGAGTCCAACTGCGACTCGTCGGCACTCGATAGTTAAGAACCCGCTCTTTGCCATAATAGGCGGGCTTTGCTATCGAGGATCGCGAACATATCTAGACTTGACCTCATCCTTTTCTCCACGCTCCCCACCACATGTCTTCGTATCTTCATTGCCTAGTGCTTACTATGTAGGTAGCTGATGTGATTTAATCAACCTTGAGGTTATACGCGTCATGTAGAAGAGTATCAATGTAGACTAAAAGGACAGCATAAAGCACATATACGAATGCGAATACGGACCGTTACATAAGGTAACGTCATGGCATACCTACATGATACATACTTTATATATGCATGACAGGTACCGGGCGTACATGGGTAAAGTGCCTCAGGTAGTTTTACTACCAGAGGTAAATTTGTCACAACCGTCTTCACATGATGTTCTACATGTCGCCTTCCGCGCGGCTCGCGGTCAGAGACCCGATGTCTGACCCGATATAGATAGATTTGTGCTGATGTTACCATGATGTACCTAATCGCGATGCTGATCTGAGCCATGGCGCCTTCAGCCTGCCTGTGGCAAACCTGGGCTGGCTCACCCCCCCTTGCCATCATACATAAGCCTATCACACACATCAAAACTGTAACAGACAGATAGCATCCAGGTATCTAAATAGCAGTCTCTCTATCAGCACTGAGTCGATAGGTAGTGCTACCAATGCAATCCCACTACCTCATTTATATTTACAGCAGCATATATAATCCTGGCATTCAGCATCTCTATTTAATACCATTAATATTTATTCATAATTAAAGCATAAATCGCAGTTCAGATTCATTACAGGGGAAATAATACAGAGAAAGGGATATCGAAACGAGAATTAACCCAGTTGGACGACACTAAACCTATCCATTATTATTGTTAGCAAGGATAGTCGAGATATTCATAGAAATAGACACCAAGTAAGAGCAGAAGCCCTCTTAACGGCCATACAAATGGGTCAACCTTGCCCTAGGTATTAAAGTATACCCCAAATGTATTGACTAAAGGGCCAGAAGAACGGAAACTTAAGAGGCAGGTTCCAATGTGAACAGCGAAGCTAGGGTTTTCTGGTTCCACGTTGACCAAAGGTTAGGCCTTGCGCGTGGGCGAGATTGGGACACATGCCGTAAAGAAGGCAAAGTTATGTAGAGAAAAATCACCTTATCATTGTCACAGATGATAGGTAGGAAAAACGGGTTTCGAGCGTGTCTTGATTAGACGACTCGTATTCCTGTGCTGGCTTGCGGTTCAGTTCGTCCTATTCTTGGTATAGTATTCTTGGGTTGGTACTGTAGACGATGCTATCTATTGCTAGACACATATCGTCTAGGCAAAGCCTCGTGCTCACGCGGCATTATAAATGAATGAAAGCAACAATGCTGTTCTCGGACCCGAAACTCAAACGTAGGCCTTCGCCTTGAAGGCCAGTCTCAGTGTTGGTATCGTTATAGTCATTATCAAGCCTGTATCGATCATGGCGGGCATGCGGAAGCAGAAAGATGGCAACCAAACTATCAATGGGAAATAATTTGATAAAATCTGGGCTCCATGCCTGTTTGCGACGCGGACTAGACGCCATCCAACAGACCCGCGGGTTTGATAATGACGACGACGACGTCAATAAATGTTACCTGAAGCAGGATCGCGAGCATATAAATTCAACCCTTTCCTTTAATCCAGCCTATCCTGCACAAACACACGCGAGAGCGAAAGTCGTATTTTTACCGAATAGTTAGGTAAACTAGCCCAGATCGACTGCTGCTCAAAAATGCAAAAACCATTCCGAGCAACGAGGCTGAACAATTTTTACACGCGTTGAGCGAGGTTTCTAGAGCTGAAGTCTGGTGGCTGTCGCGGCATCACCAAAGGGACAAGTCTTCCTATGTTATGGCCCTACGTTACATATTTCTACTTCCATCCCTATCCTACAGCCCCTACAGGTTTACCAGAAGAGGTAATAAGGCTTGCGTAATATCATGTCCACCCAAACAAGACGCTCGGTTCTCTTTCGGCTCTCAATGAGAAGATGGAAGGGATGGGTGCTATGGCAACCAGAAGCGAGGTAAGTATGAAAATATAGGGTATTGAAACTTTAGATGTTCTTTCAAAGTAAACTGAAATGCCTGGTACTGAGATCTCTGCGGATTCGTGGTGGCGGCGCTATGATCTTACTGATTCTACCTTCTCCTCTTGTCTATCTGCGCCTCTTGCCGTACTTATCGGCATCCTTACTCCATCAGAACACTGTATTGGGCAAAACGAAACCGTCAGGCCTCTAGGATAGCCTACTTCTTTTACTATAGATGATCTTTTTTAAGCTACAAGAAGTTACAGAGTGATTTCCAAAAGAGATCGACCACATATCGAGGCATACAAAAGCTTAATTCAACCGTGATAAATATTAAAATGCCCTACGCACATAGAGAATAACCGTTATGACGCCTCGAGTAGAGTGCAGGCTCCCTAAAAATCCATTACTGTAGTAATCTAATCACAAACCACGCTATAGTTACGCCAACGGAATATAAGAGATCTAACCATATGAATGCTATACTCTGGGTTGCATGATGTTATCGCAAGAATACCAATGGCAGTGTCCCACGAAACCAGGTTACAACGTCTCTTGAGCCCCTTTCCTGTGTGCCTACGCGTATGCCCACCTAGGCGATTAAATGGCTTGCGTAGGCCGCTTCTCGATATGTTGGCCTAAGATCATGGTTGTCCCAAAATGCTACGCAACAACAACGTCAAGCATCATNGTCGCCCTTGTAATGCCTCACAAAAGGCGCCCACTTTCTTGATTATCACCATTGTAGGGGAAATGGGCTCTCTCTAACTAAGAGGGCTCGGGAATCAATAACATTAAGCCTCAACCTTTATACTTCTGCCTACTTGCTACTCTACAGTAACGCACGTACAACCTATCTTCACTCTAGAGTCAAACATTTAATATTATTCCATAGTCCATACAAAATGGCCATCTAAAGGGAGGGGGAAAAATTACAATTTTTGGCAACTGTTGGATGTTATTTTCACGTAGAAGTCGCGTAGTTTTTTGTCTTGCTTACAAATGATAAGGGGTTGTTGGTATGGGAGCCTAGAGGACTAAGGCTTTCAGGATATAAAATTATTAAAGTAACCCATGTCACCCATGCACACACGGTGAAGGCATTTATGAGACATCCAGACAAATTGTGGTATGTAGTTAAGAAATGATTCTTACGAAGGGGGTTTAGCGAGGCTTAGATAGATGGGGTGGTGCGGTTTAAGGCTCATCCTGATTTGAAGGCCAGATTCACTTCCTTGGAGTGCTACAATCGTTTTCCTCTAGCAATACCCATTACCTGGTGCTCGCCTGCCGTACTTCAACCTAGGTATTACCCCAAGTATACAACAAGAGTCTTTGTCCGTGAAAAACAAGCGCAGCGAAGAAAAAGCCGCGATAATGGGCACGCATACATGTAGGCCTATAAGCATTTCCCTAGAGCCTCATCTCCTATCGGCGCCATAAGAATGGACCTTATCGTCGAGTCGCACCAGGGTGCGTGAAGGGTCTCGACGCTTCATCATGTACTTAAATTCATCACCATTCATCTATATCTCTTAATTCCCGGTCCTCAAGTACGCGTGCCCGACTAGGCTCAACCTCTTTATTGTCCCTGTGACTCGAGTTTTGTAAGTGGTGAAGGCTAGTCATTTCATTTTGGTCGATGTGCCTTTGATACCCATACCAAGAAGGCTTGACGGGATGGTACGGCCTTAGTGTAGACTCTTCTTGCTCTTTGCCGACTATACGCACCCACAACCTGGGAAAGGCTGGCGCACATGAAGCTATGATAACAAAGTCTATCTCAAGACTAGTATAGTAGGGTTAGCTAGGCCTCACAGCGCGAAAGTGTCGCAACCCCCAAAAATACACACGTGAATGTTATATAAAGCCAAAATAGGTCGTAAGGTGCGTCGGGCGAATTTTGTTTCGGGAGCTACGAAGTCTTTGCGATCGCCGCGATCATGGCACTATAGAGACGTTGTATTAATAGAAATTTACAGCTGTGTCACGCGATATGACTTACAAAAAACCTAGAGCCATGACCAATATAACGGTGACTTTGCGCGAAAGTTTCATTTGCAGACTCCAAAGAAAAACAGCTGGAGCAATAGCCAGCGTTAGATCGGTAAAGGCAGACCATGCTATAGGCCGACTATTAAGTGAGCTTCTCTAGGTCGGTGGGATCTATAGGAAATCATTGCTGAGTACTCACCACTTGATAGGGTGGTGACGATATCATAGACGCGAGCGGGGACGCATCGTGTTGATAAGAAGGGACGCAATACTTGATTGCGAGGATTGCATTCTAGGAAAACAACGAAAATAGATAGAACCGTTGTTACAAAAAGAACTGCAATAACGCCGTACAAGAACCAGATACCGCGTCTTGCAGTGCCCATTAACTTCCTTATGAGGATAACGATGGCGAGTTTCGGCAAGGACTAAGCCACGATCCCGAGGGCCTCCAAGATGGGGTTATAGTAAGTAATGAGATAAGCGTCGTGGTTGGATAAATAGTATATGTGCTGACCGAGGCCATGGGATACGGAAACAGAAACCAGCGCCCTGGCGGATATGTTCAGCAACGCAGTGACACCAAGAATGGCATCATCACAGCCAGGACGCCGAATTATGTAGATGCGGCTGTAAATTCGCAACGCGACGCAGATGGTGGAGATGGTACCCCCAAGCCAAGCTATTATGTTGATGATATAGCCTTGACCTACGTCGGGAGGTTGTCCCGGGCTTTGTCTTATCGTGGACTCCATGCTTTGTGGGAAAAGTTCGTGAGAGGTAGTAGGGTACGATGATAAATGAATCGGCTTAGCATTGATTAGAATAACAATCCGGGGCAGAAATGGGACTAGGATTGAGAGTAGGAAACTGGCGGGAAAGGGATATAATGATAATATAAAGAATAAGCATAGGGTCGCTTCTTCTGCCATAGTTGGGGGCCAACCAAAGATCTGGGCCGACGAAGGTCGAGAGGAAATATACAGGTCATTGCGGTCGGGAGTTTGGGGGATTGTAGGTAGTGTATGATGCTGCGACCTTGTATAATAACCATTCGTAAGCTGTTGCGACGCTCTCGTGTAACAATCTAGGACGTGTGCTTAATTATAGGCCACAACGTGTGCGTGCAAAGGATGACTGGTGATGTTGAATGCAGATCTTAGCTTTATTTTAGTAGCTGCTAACCACTGCAGCTGAAAGTCTCTTTTTCTGCCAAGATCCCCCCCCCCCTTTCCCAAGTGTCACCTGACTGGGTATATACAGAGGTCAAATTCTGCCTTCTTGTCTATAGGAACGTCTATATGTGGTTGTGCCTCGTAACACGACCATTACGATTCATATGCGAATATGACATAGTGTACACTTAACATCAAACGCTGTTGGTTGTCTATATACGTATGTACTAGGAGTTGAGCATACCACTTGCTACCCAGNAAAAAAATATACACGCACAGGTAGTTGTGGTAATGTGAATATGGTATAATGTGGTTAGGTAAGGAGCTGTAAGCCTTTCCTGCAAAAAGGCGGCCGGCCAATAAATCCCGAACCAATGATCATCATTCGGATCGGTTCTCTTATCAATCATCACTCTCTAATTGTTCCTCTAGATCTCTTTATATATCAAAAAAGCACAGCCAAAAAGGTCGCTTTCGGGAGCATCCCAATTATGTCTCCTATTCGCTATGTGGTCGCTTCGGGGTCGACGTCGGTAGTAAACAAAATCAAGATCCAAATCGCTATATTCACTTTCCCTGCCCATTGTCATGTGAAATTAACAGGGCGAGGGCTTCCTTCCCCAAAGGAGTGGGGGGACGGGGACGGGGACGGGGACGGGGAGTGGCAAATGAGTGCTCCACGTGAGATTTCGCTTAATCTGAAAATTTATTTTTCACAGATTTCCGTTGTTGGCGATGGCGCTCGTGGTACCCCTGACGTTCTTTACAACGCTTGCGCCGGTGGCAGCGGCGAGGGACTTC
>JAPUUL010000543.1:0-16840 GCA_029590625.1 Lasiodiplodia mahajangana
CGAGTGGCAGCTCGACATCTCACAGGCGAAAGGGTCCGGCATCGACGGCTTTGCGCTCAACATCGGCTCCGCCGACACCTACAACGATGAGCAGCTGCATCTGGCCTACGACGTCGCCTCCTCAAATGGCTTCTCGGTGTTCCTCTCCTTCGACATGCAAGCTTCTCAATGGGACGCCGATATGATCAGCTCATACATCAACACCTACAAGGTCTTCAGCAGCCAGCTTACGGTCAACGGCCTCCCCGTGGTCTCGACTTTCGAGGGACCCTCGCAATCTGACATCTGGCCTGGTGTTCGTTCCGCTACTGGCGGCATCTTCTTCATGCCCGACTGGGCGTCTCTTGGTGCTCAGGGAGTGGGAGATAGGCTTTCTCTCATTGATGGTGCCTGTAAGTTCCGTCGAAAGTTATCCAGCCTGGTAGTCATAACGTACTTAATTCATTCTAGTCAATTGGGGTGCATGGCCCGAAGCAAATCAGTTAACTATGTCGACGGGCAACGACGTTGCATACAAATCTGTCCTCCAGGGCAAGCCATATATGATGGGCGTTAGCCCCTATTTCTACACTGGTATGATGCGAATGCCTGGGCCTTCTCGGTCGTGCTTTTAGGCTAATAAAATGTGCCGCAGATCTACCTGGCAAGAATTGGTACTCATCTAGCGACTCATTGTGGTTTGATCGTTGGAAGCAGGTCCTCGATATCAACCCCGAGTATATCGAGATCATCACTTGTACGTCACATCCTCCCGCACACCAAGCTCGCCAACCCTAAAGACAAGACGACGACTAACGGGAAATAGGGAATGACTATGGCGAATCCAGCTATATCAATGCTCCCATCAGCCATCAAGTTGTTGCGGGCGCCGACGTCTACGTCACTGGATTCGACCATACGGCCTTCCGGTTTGTGCTGCCATACTTTATCAGTGCCTACAAAGCTGGCAACGCAGATGTTGCCGTACCAAGCGAAGGGGCTATGGCCTGGTATAGGACTACGCCGGCAACCATCTGCAGCGATGGCAGTAAGTTGGCTGCAATGGAGAGAACTATCAAGGTAGAACTAATGCATTTTATAGGCACAGTTTGGGGCCAAGGTGGAACTGCCTCTGCTGCGGGAGGAACCCAAGATGTCGTGTCCATCATCGCGCTGACGAATGCCCCCACCAACATCAACGTCCAGATCGGTAGCGGCGCTAGCCAGTCAGTAAGCGCCACTAGCACAGTCGGCAAGGCCTCGTTTTACGAAGTCCCGATCAATGGACAGACCGGCAGCGTGACTATCACGCTCAACGGTAAATCATCAACGGGCCCCGAAATCACCAATAGTTGCCCATCTTCGGGTCATGTAAGTATCAGTCGTCACCCTTGTGGAATGGAAACGCATTTTCTGACTGGTAATAGGTCAACTTCAACGCGGTTTCCATCCAGGTGTAGATTGAACATGAGTTTTCGACGGTTGGCGGCACTTAAACGCGATAACACCTGACGGAGATAGGTTGGTAGCGACGAAAGAATACGTAGCATACTCGAGAGCGGATATTCAAACAATTACTCTCTGTGTACGAGTATTGTCGGGTTCAATAGATGTTCCGATCTTCCAATCAGGCTTCTTGATACTGGTTTGGAATTTGTTTGCCCACTCCGTGAATTCGTCCTGGGTGCCAGTCCATGGCGCCTTGAACATTTCTGCCACCGTGAAAGTGTCAAAGAAGCATTCGTCCGTTGTTTTGTCTATGCTGGTAGGGTCCAGGTCATAGAATGCACAGGCGGCCACCTGGAAACGATCGGGCAGGCGCTTTAAGATTGCGAACGCCTCATCTAAGCGTTGGACGATGGATGTTTCTTGTTCGGTGGGTAGGGGAGGGAGAGTCTTGATCCGCCTCTTGATGATAGCAGAGTAAAGCAAGGTCGTAAGTCGCAGCCGCTTGAGGCACGAGTCCAAGCGTTCACGAATCCTGTCTGGGTCGTTCCGGGGGATTGGTGGCGTCTGCATCATGTCGTCGATCATCTGCTGGGCTGCCATGTGGGTATTTTGTAATTCGTTGGTAATGTGCTGCACATTTTCGTCCTCTTGGTCCTCTTCCTCGTCTTCGTCAGCCTCTTCTTCACTCCAGTCCTTGAGTTCACTCAGGACGTCCTCAAGAAAATCCCTGTATTGATTGGCCGACTTCACCAAGAGGCCTACGACGCCGAGCCCCTTGAGTTCCATAGCCCAGTCGCATGAGGACCAGAGCAGGCCAGTGGCCACAAGATGCCCCCGGCTGTCCGTTGGTGNCCATTCTTGCGATCGTCGGAGAGTATCTTGCCATCTAGGGGTATAGCCTCCACTAAGGGCCTCAAGTTATCTAGAACGGCAAAGCATCTTTGGGCTAGCTCATCACGCACAAATGCGGTGTAGGTCTCGGCAGCGCAGTGCTGAAAGGCGGAGGCAATGGCGGGGATGGGGCCAGCTACGAGCTCCCGCAGCACTTTGGAAATAGCAGAAGGCGTGAAAGGCTCGTTGATGATCAAGAGGGAAAGCTTAGTAGTATGCGCTTTGATCAGGCTGGCAGCGTCATGAAGGAGAGACAGCGCATCGACCGGACCTACGCCATCGCCGTGGGTTGGGGAGAGTGTGGCCGAGTCTGGTGAGGCCTCGCCGTGGGCGACCGCATACAGGTTGGTTGCGAGCTGGGTGATAAGGCTTGTAGTGGATTGGACGAGGACTTTTAGGCTGTCGAGAGAGTCGTCCGCGGCCTTGGTTGCCATGGTTCGCGTATCAAATCCCGTTGGTCAGAAGCGAGATTTGGGCTGGATTCTGTATCGTGAAATTTTCTTGGGGGTGGAAAGTACAGGAGGATAGCCGTGGAGGGGTACATACAACATCCTAGGTACTTAGGTACAAGGAGTGGGCACTACGGTTGACCATAAGAACAAAGAGGACAAAACTCTTAGTAACAGCTGGCACGTTAACTACAGTATTTTATACAGGGTTAAATACTTCGATTGCTTAAAATAGCGTTATAATATATATTATGCTTTTATTACAAGTATAAAAATGATTATTTAACTTGATTAACTCGACCGACTAGATTGATATAATTGATCTGGTCGACCTGCATAAGATCCGACCGACCTATTTAGCCAGTCGATCTGCTAACTAAGCCACCTACCTAGCCACCCAACCTACCTAGCCACCCAACCTACCTAGGTACATAGCGGGAAAATAGGTGGGGCAACAATGATTGTTTTGGCTTACAATGATTGTAGNAAAACAATCATTATTGCCGAAACAATTATTGTGCCGTTTTGCAGTAGAACCTACCTTCGCTATATAGGTCGCAATTATGTCTTGGCACTTTAACGTTTGGTAGTGCAGTGGGCTGGCCACCTACTCTGCTACGGGACTCGCCAGTTCGAACCCTGGCGTGGTCCCGTAGTGGGGTAGGTCAACCCTTTTGGAATTTTTTTTTGGTTGCCCCACTCTCGACTTTTTAAACCAATCAGAAGCTCTCCTTTTTACAATAATTGTTCTAAATACAATGATTATATTTCTACAATCATTTACAATTGAAACTATAATTGTAATCCTACACAATCATTGTGTGGGCCAACAATCATTGTTTTCCCCTATAAATTCCCGCTACGGTAGCTACCTACTCGACCTAACTACTAAGTTGTATAGCTAGGTAGGTCGGGTGGCTAGGTAAGTAGCTTAATCAGCAGATCAACTGGCTAGGTAAGTCAGTCGCATCTCGCGCAGGTCGACTAAATCAATCGCGTTAACCCGGTCGGTCGAGTCAATTGTCAATTAAGTCAGTTAAGTCAATTAAGTCGGTTAGGTCAATTAAAAATACTAAAATTCGGGGATAGAAGTACTTNAAAAAAACGTAAAAAGAAATTCGTACTGTGAGGGGTAGCGTTAGTTCTAAGTTGCCAGCTGCTGCCGAGAGTTTTGTCCTCTTTGTCCTTATGGTCAACCGTACTCCCAACTGGACCGAGACACGGCACGTAGGGAGCCGAGGGAGCCTAGGGGAGGAGCATGAATAGGAGCCCATTTTCCCTGATAGAAGGATAGATTGAACTTCATCGACTCCTTGAGACCCCTAGAGAATTATTATGAATATGAACTCTATTACCCCTGTTCCAAGCCCTATTACGTAAGCCCTTGTCACAGAATCTCCTCTCACCAGTTGTCTCGTTTCCTGTAACCTCAACTGCATCCTCCGTTTGCGGCGTCTCAGAAACAACACCATTTATCGAGGCATCTGATTTGTCGCTATACTCAAGCAATATGCACAGTCACGTCAAAGCTGTGTCAGCCCTTAGCAATATCATCACGCCTATTGAGCAAATCAATCACAACTCCTTTGAGCTTGAAGTTCGAAGGCTGCGACCGATATATTGAAATATAGCTAGTTGCCCCGTAGTTGTCGGTTTTGAGTTAGTAGCCCAGCCCACAGATGGCCAGTTGATCTTTAGTCTCAGTCCTCGGCTACTTGGGAAAGAACACAACGCAAGCCTCGTCCTCCACCAACACGTGGCAAGATGCTGGACGTCCGTTTTAGATTCTTATCTTTATTCCAAGGACAACCACCATACCTACGCATCTTACCTCAATCACAATACGCAAGGTCCATACCAACGCCGCCATGGCAGATCGCGATGTCACCCCCGATGACAGCCTCCTCAAGCAGATCTTCACCATTAATCAACCAGAGACCATCTCAATCTTTCTTCAGAACTGGGACAAATGTGTTTTCAAGGCAGAATTCCCTAAGGATCTCGAGAATCGTCACTCTACATGTGTGGTCCGACTAGAGGCCGAGAATAAGAACCTCAAAACATTCACTACGATTGCTGCCATGCAACAAATCGCCGCGACCATCATTCCGGAACTTGTCCCACAAACACTTCAAGTCGGCAAGGCAAAGAACGCGCAAGGAAGAATGTTCCACTTCTCAGTGATTGGGCTTGTGGACGGGGATCTCTTGGAAGATGTGTGGCAACAGATGAGCGCCGAGGAGCAAAGCTCTGTTGTAGCTGAGCTAGTCGAAGCGCTCGAAAAGCTACACTCTGTTCGGCTAAGTGACAAGTGGGTTAAGGAAATCCTGGGCAAGACGCTTCATGAAGAAGGTGGCGAAATTCTGAAGAGTTTCGAGCAACCTGGTGCCTTCGGGGGCCCCCATACGAGATTTCTGAATGACGGACCCGCCCTATTGGACTCTATCATGACAAGGCGAAAGCTCAAGAAGCCATTCTGTACTATAGAGCCCATTGTTGGTTCACAAGATATCAGGATTCAGTCCAGTTTTAAAGAGCTTGGGTCGACAGTCATCAACAATTCCGACATGGACAAATGGCCGGGAGAAGCCGTGCTTTGCCATAACGATCTCAATCCACGCAACCTAATTCTTCAATCACGCGCCTATTCAGGTGGTATATCCAAGTACAAGCTGGTCGGTATCATTGATTGGGAGCTCGCTGGATTCTACCCAGCTTCCTATGAGCTGAGTCTGCAAGATACATATCTGAGCGGCGCTAATCGACATGTATCATTCTACCTGCTATTGAAAGAACACATGAAGAATTTCGTACCACGATCTTCATCACAGATTGTGCTTCTGCAAGCCATGGAGCTCATCTTCGAGTCCCAACAGAGGATGTTGTTAAATGGCACTAACATTCCGGCTCACATCCGGAAGAGGTTCATGGAGAGCTCAAAGTTGGCTCGAGACAATGATCCTTATACCGGTTGGACAAGAAGCCCACAGGATGGCCCGTTTCCCGAATACTCTAGCGCTGCTATTCAGAAATTGGAGGATGACGTGGTTGAGGAAATGGTCGCAAGGAAATCAAGGGCAAACTGAAATTCAACGGCGAAAGCACTATAGGCTGTATTAGTAGATACAGTATTAGTAGATACTTTAGTATATAGGATACATTGCATCCACCTTCCAGTTGGGCCATTTCACCGTGCTGACTCTCTTGTCAAAGATTCACTCCCAAGACCGGCCTTCTTCTCTGTATACCAGCAAGAACTGCTCGTCTAGGTCCGACCATCGGCTCGTGCTTTCTTATCCGAATTCCGGGAAGAAAGATGCGGAGAGAGTAGCCTCACAGCTGACGAGAACAACTTCGTTACACGCCGGCTAGTTGCGAACAGATGGGAAACCTAGCTTCAGTATTATCCGGAATGCGAAATCGGGACTAGACTTGAGAATAATATTGAATTTCTCGATTAGTGTTATAGGTCGGCGAGAAGCAACTGGAGAAGCAATCATACAAGTCTAGTTACAAGACAATGGAGGTGAGTTAACATTTGCCTTGTAACACAGCGATTTAACCTGATTATTGTCACGGAGAGTCTAAAACGACGTTGTTTCTACTCCGTGAAATAACAATGGTATTTACACCCAAATATCCGCGACAGTTATAAACCACATCTTTAGTCCTTTATGCACTCTACACTACTATATTTATAAATTTCGCTGCCGCTGATCTTTTTTCCTTCCCGTTATGGGATCATTTTGCTTCCTTCATTATTAACGGGGTTCGCTTTCTTCATATTGTGGCTGTTCACCAAAAACGTTAAATGGCTCGGGACGTATAGGATGGTTTGCAAGATGGAGGCGAAAGAAAATCCGCTAGCCTTTGCCATAAAAAGCGCTGCTTATAGTAGGTACGTCTGTGTGAGTATTTGGAGGATTTAGGGATAAGAAGCGCCAGGTTGGGTAGTATAGATCACCTTGTCAAGATGTCTATTTTGGGCGGCTCCAATCAAGACGACTGATTAGCC
The DNA here is from genome assembly GCA_029590625.1 of Lasiodiplodia mahajangana. Lineage (NCBI taxonomy): Eukaryota > Fungi > Ascomycota > Dothideomycetes > Botryosphaeriales > Botryosphaeriaceae > Lasiodiplodia > Lasiodiplodia mahajangana. Next base: position 6,784 of record JAPUUL010000543.1, read on the forward strand.
ACCTCGATTACTTCGACGTTTTAGGAATAAGGAGCAAAGGGCGCGCTTGCAATGGCCCTGTGGAGGCCTTGCCAGGCGGCCCAAACCGAGATAATTAATTAGCTTATAGCTGTGTAGGTAGCCGTTTAATGTATGTAACTTCTATGGAAACAAGCCCCGAGCCCCTCGTACGATCTGCTCCTTATTGAGCTACCAGACTTCATGAACCTTCTATCTTATTAGACAGTCTTAGTCTCCTACAAACTTCAGGGATCGGATCTTCAGACATAACATGCCGGGGTCTTCGATTTCGCGGCGGCGCTACGTTGGGCAAGGTCTATTCTTCGAATATTTTCTTGAGAGAGTGGCTAGGAGGAGCATTGGTTTCGAGATTTAGTACGTCGTGATGGAAGGATTGGATGGAAGCTGTCGTCGACGATTTTAGCTTGCTTCGATGAGTCACAATGGTGCAGTACACTTAAGGTTAGACGTACTGAAGCTTAGCAACTAAATAACCCACTTTAGAGTACAGCATAGTAGTGTCATGCCTTGTCGCCGACTCTTCTAGTAACGCGAAACAGGAGGGACTGTTCTGTTACAGCCTGCTGCACAGCAGATGATGTGAACCTATCATGCGTTAGCTTCGGATGTAATCTATGAAAGAAGGGGAGCTGTCACGGAACAGGAAGTGCAGCCCTAGACCACAACACTATCAAAATATAGAACGTTATCAGGTTGAGCGAACCTGACCGTCTGCACCCAGGCATCTAGGATCCGCATCGACACATGTGACTCTTCACAAAGTTACCAGCCAACATTGCTATCTCTACACCACCCTTGGAGGCCGCCCCTACACCGAGAATACAGCTGAGTGTCCTATCGTTGATCTCGCTGGAGAGCAACTGGCCGGCTAGAACCCAAATTCCGAATCTGGGAGCAATTTCAGAAACCGGACGCATCATCCAACACATCATGGTATAACGTAGTGGTCCTTAAAAGCAGACACAACGAATAGCCATTATGAGATAAGAGCTGCGCGGAAAAATTAACAAAATCAGGGCACATATAAATACGGTTGTATGTAGTATTTGCGTGCATTTTGCTGTTGATAGCATATAAGTATAAGGATATCCCATTCCTCTAGGATGAAATCTTTTACTTCCACGTAAATCTCGCACTATATACAAGCATTCGAAAAAAAAGTATTGCATATTACAAATCATGAACATTGTCTTTCGCCCAAGTTTGTCGCTCGCCCGACTCACCAAACCCTCAAGGTGGGATGTTGGGTAGTGTATGTTCTTCATGTTCTATATCATCAAATGTCTTGCCGTGAGGATACGCGGGGCCTAGGGATTGACGGGTCAGTAAATTTCTACTCCTTGGCCCAGGCGTACCTTGCCGTCACGTGTCATAGTTCTGTTGTTTGGCTTGGGCTTACCTAAAGTAGGATGAACCAGAAGACCGGGCTTGAACATGTCGATTGCTCTTTCAGCGGCCCAGTTTGCCAGTGCATCCCAGTCAATGCATTGGTGTGCAGTTGCGTTAGCGGCCGGCTTCTTGTGATGTGGACTCCAGCTATAGGTAATAAGCCCAACGTCCCCGTGACAGAGAGCGAATTTGCGAAGAGTGCTAAGACAGTGCTCTAATTCGTTATAGCGTTAGCCTTTACTAGACCAAACGAGACGTTATAAAAAGAGAAGATGGGAAGAGATACAGACCACTGTGAACAAGATTCTTCTGCCGTCCTGTGTCGTCAATCTCAGGCCAATACACCTCTTGGTATAGATATTTATGAAGCCATCTCTGCGTGTTAGTTAGAAAGACGGATAATATGGATAATAATCGGGTATAGCGTGATATTGCTTACGATGCAGTGAATTTCATGGTAGACATTTAATGTCCCAATGTATCCTGATCCATCTGGTAGGGCAACGGCAGCTTTCTCCCGTCCAAAATGCTGCACATCTTGTTTCGATATACGTATGTTCATGTCTGTAGTTGAGATGTTAACTAAAAGGTCGCTGGGCTGGAGTGTGCTCTGATTCACTGACTCCCTAATAAGCCCTCCCAAGCCTCTTCTAATTCTGGCCGTGGGTATCCAACATATGGCTCTGATAACCCATCACCGTGTGGCCAGTGCGAAAGCTTCCACTCAAGAGCCTCGTTGGCAGGTGCTGTAGGGAATTAGAAATAGTCATGGCTAACCATATGATACAACTCACAGTATAAGGAGCTCCTTCGAAGCTTCGATTCTAGTACTGACGTTCGCCATGCGAAATAAATAATTGTGCTGACATACAAGATAACTAAAACCGCAAACCCACGAAGAGCCTGTCTTCTAAGCGTATAATATGCGTCATTCGTTTCTGCTCCTTGTGAATCTGGAAGACCCGAATCCTCTATGGCGTCGTCCGAGGGCGACGTCGTCGAGTACTCGTATTCTGGCTCACTGCGCAGCGCCCTCAGGATGGATCTCATGATTAAAAACGAAGTTCTTCTACGCTTATATCAGTATGCAAATAGAAACCCCAAACAGTATCTCAGAATTGACCTGAACATTGGCAGGATGAATTCAACGTCCATGGCCAAATGTCCCCAACCACTTGGCGGGGTGGCATTCCGCAGGACTTGCAACAAATGCCATACAAAGATGGAAGTACTATTCCCTCCCTGTGTTTTCCAAACGATCTCATGTCAATACCTTTGAACACATCCTCCGAGAATGTGCCGACGTAAGGGGTGGACACACCTTCACTCTGTAGACTGCCGCGAGAGCCCCTAATCGGGAGTGTGTATGCGTAGGTGGGGTAGCTGACCAATATTGCACAGTTACCTGCACCGTCAAAAACAATACACCAATAAATTTCATACAGCGCATATATTTGATGTAGGCCCGTCTCTTCTAGGACTCAGTGCATATTCTAATGGCTGGCTATGTAGGTTCATTTCATCGGTCTAAGCACAGGGTTGTGTACAAACCTGGCTCTCATTGATGCTATGAAGCTCTGATTGGGTCTCTAATGAAGCTCGGCTTACACTACATGTTCAGGCGGTACGGGCTGCGTGAAGCATATGCAGTGTCCTGTTCGTAAGTTTCAAGACACGGATCAGCATTTAATAGTGAGATCAACGCCACTGGTATGCGATTGGGTGAACATTGTGAGTTTCTCGAGGCTCGAAGCGGCGTAAGCGCAAGCATTTGATGCTCCCTATAGTGGTAGGCGAACGCCGAGTGCGGGGGAATGGATATGACTCTCTTCTTGAGGACGATGAGTCCTGCGAAACACAGGGATGGTCAAGTTGAAAGACAACGCAGAGAATGCCTAGGCAGAGTAATGATTCCGGCCCAGACACTGGCTTTGGGGGCTAGTAACGAAATATTCGAGGAAGACGTACCTATACTACACACCACCAGACAAAGTCCCGCATTGCTAAGGGTGGAATATAAGATCAGGCGAATAGAAAGTAAAATACTCGAGCAATAACCGCTTCTGACTGCGACTCAATCTAATTTTCCTTCACTTCATAACAGTCGCCTCCTTTCTAAGTCACTAGTTGTGTCAAAATTGAGTCACCATGAAGCAAGCAGCTCTGCTTGCACTTCTTCTCCATTTCACCTGCCTCATTACGGCTACGCCATTGCACAACAGTAAGTAGCTTGTAAATAGATTTGTTCTTCATTAACTCTAGACAAGATGCCCTCGTTCCATTGAAACGCGCGAGCGCCGATGAGGCCACGGTTTACGTCGTCGATAAGCGAGAATCCGCGGATGAAGCGACAGTGTACGTCGTTGATAAGAGAGCTTCGGCTGACGAAGCAACTGTATAGTATGCCGGTCCTCATACCACACTGTACCCGCAGCGAAAGCTTACATATTTCCCAGCACGGTAGACAAGCGTGGCTCTGCTGATGAGGCTACTACTTAGACTGTTGGTGAGCTTGAGATTGTAGCTATCTTTAGAACATCGAGTTTCATCCAACTAGGAATCAAAAATTTGGTTGTTATCCATAGCTTGTCGTTTTTGTATTAAGACATTGTGAGATGTAGCAGCGATTTGAGAGCCTAATACGAAAAGTAAACCATTTATATGACGAAATTTCGGCTCTATGCAGAAACCCGCTGCAGGCGACGGTAAATATATGGAGAAAGCTCGGCTGCAAGAGAAGAAATAACTATTGTTGCTATTGCTATTTGCCCGAGCTTCCTGACATGGCTGCACACTCATTTTCTCGGTATTGCCATCATTGAGTGAATCAATGAATATGTTATCAAATGTAGAGAAATTCGGGCGTTCTAGAATCATTTTTTCGCTGACACTTTCGGCACGGTTTGGGATACAAATTCCATATCCGAAGGGTGACTACATGTCATCACGAACAGCTGAAACATCGACAGCTACGAAGAAGCTAAAGCACCAACACTGCATAATCAAGTGCATATGACATCTAAGGTTAAGCGTTATGAGATCACGTCTCTGCCTGAATGATGCGAACACATGCACAGGCCACACCACCATTGTAGCATTGCCGAGTTCAGCTCTTGGCATCAATGAAACCTAACCAAGAAAAAACGCGTGCGTCAACATCGGGTCCATTCATTCAATCAAGTGGAACATCGTATCAAACATTGTACGCAATCATTCACAAGTATGGAAAAGAGTGCCGGAGCCCGAGGTTACAGTGTAGCTGACGACTGACGTCCTCTCCATAGTGCGCTTATTTTCGGGCGTGTGCTCATTATCGCCGGTTCAAGCTCTTGTTCAGATATAACTCTACTCGTCATTCAGCATGCTAAGGTAAAAGCGATGCAATTTCGTGAACACTAGGATCTCACAAAGGACGACACAGACCCTTGCTTTTTATGTCTAGACCCGTCCCCGTAGCGATCATACCAGATGACGAAGAGCTGGCAAAGGCCAGAAAGAGGAATCGGCTGGCGCAAAGAAAATACCGGCAAAGTATGTGTGAGAACGACAGCTTCTATCCAAATGTACAGCAAATATTGAACTACCTCATAGAGATGAGGCTGTTTGGGCAGGCTCCCCATAATCGAGAGCACAATGATGTTGGGGATTGTCAGATCTACTCCGAAGCCACTGATAAGAGCGTTGCACCACCCGAAGGCTTAGGTCTTCCCAGTAGACAGTCTACAAATTATTTTCCTATATACGCTGAATCCGACAGCAGGTGATTATAACCTAGTGCAATAGTGCTCTACTTAGCTGTATACTTTCTAGGAGGGGTCGTTCAGGAGTTTCACTGGTGTTAGCCCGATACTGACTATGTAAATGTCTAGATTCGATGATTCTTATGACGATGCTCTTGGGTCAACGGATCTCTCGTTCACGGATTGGGGGATGTGGACACTTCCAAGTATGACGGGACTACAGAGCGTCACAACAACTCTTCAAAGCGAGGACGAACAGCAACAGCCGTCAATCAACGAAGATATGAACGATTTTAGAATTAGTCATCATTGTCTATCCGTTGCAATGGATCCATCGGCAGGATCCCAGGTAGTTGTGGAACGTGACACTGCTCGACGTTCCACATCGAACGTCACACCACAGACCCTAACTAAGCTCCCTAGCAACCCAGATGCTTGCTTATGTCACCTAGGGGGTCTGGATAGCATCATCCCTCCAGCAGAGAGTCGCGTTCAAGAAGAACATCCTGGCCGAGGCCAACCTATTGAACCATCTGGTGTAAACGGGTCGCATTCATTGCGTCCTAATTTCCCTTTCCTTCACACTGACAAACGTAGCAATAATGATTTTATGTTACAAGCAGGAAACGAAACGATGAAAAACCTCAACAGTATCAAGTCTTCGCCGAGAGAAGCCAACCAGAATTTGTTGGGGCGAAATGCTCGTATATGTCACGCTAGCGCACCTGCGAAGCCAGTCCCAAATCACGGCCTTGCCGGACTCGAAAGGGTTCTAGAAGTGATTGAAGAAGCTGGATTCGACGGTGTTGATTCCATGACCACTGCTTACTACACGACTCGATTCCCACCGGGATCTTCATTACATTCCGCCCAAGCTACTTCCAGGAGGAGGCATCTCAAGCGACTTTTAAATGCATTGCATGAAAGTGCCAAGAGTTGGGATCCCCAGGAAGCTCAGAGTTTCCGAGAGGGCATCATGCGAAATGCCGAAGATATAGTCATCAAAGAGATGCACTCACTCGATTTGAATCATATCACGAGTATAAGGTCGGACGGAGTCTTCGGTCTAATCGACTCGGCATTGGCTAGCGAAGACAGCCACTGTGCGCTAAAGGAGAACAAAAGGGTTTTCAAAGAGCAGGTTGGTCATTTTCTGTTTATTTCACCAATTTACTAGGCTATTCCAGTTATGGCTTACGAATAGGCATGCAGATACCAGAGACATGGACTTTGTTGACAGAGCTTGGAAATGCTATTGACACGCATCGGCCCAGGAACGTACAGGTAGTATCAACGTTCCTGAGCATCTTAGCTAGGAGATAAGAGGGAACGTTTGGTTTGCCACACAGTGCCGCTTCAGGGGTATCTTAATCATTATTGCTGACGGAGCCGAACATCTCGATGACAGATATGAGAACAGTTGGTCGGTCGCAACATATCCCGGCCATGTGAGGCCCGCATGACACATAATTAAGAAGTTACTTCAAGTGATGAGAAATGGACTTATAAACCCGAAATTTGTAACTGACTCAATGACAAATGCTACAGTAAACACGTGGACATGATCCAAGTTCTACATTATAGTGAGTGTAATTTAGTTATAACAGATGAATATACGCCTAATTACTCCGGTACTTCGGTATGAACCGAATGGTTTTTCAAGTTTGTAGCTTATGGTAAGTAGAGCCTAGGTTCGGTTACGTGTAAAAGGAGGATACTAATTACTTCCCGGAACGGGTCAATAAAGGGTTAACCTCCTCGTCGTGCAATGAAACTGAATCAAAACCGGCGTTCTTTTCAACTTCATCGCCCACAGTAAAGCATACTTCAGCACTGGAGGTCGTTTCCTCGATAGATACCTGATCAGCAGGCTTTCCAATGTCAACTTTACGTTTGGTGCGCCAAAGCCACGTCGCGAGCCCGAAAGCTTCAAATCCCACTACGAGCGCAAGAACCACGTGAGGGATGGTCGAATAGTCTCGGAGAACAAAACCTGTAATCAGGTTGCTCCATCCACCGACCAGAATCAGTCTTCCAGCCCATATATGAGAATGCGAAAGCCAGCTACGACGCCGGACACGGAGGAAGGCCACATGATGTCGCCAACCGAGGACGATTTGAATCGCGATTCCTACTAAGAGTGAAATTCCGAGTATTTGATGCACGGATGATATCGCCCCTTCATACGTCAATGCTATGCAAAATCCTAATGCTGTGAAGATTGACGCGACAAGTTGTAGTCTCCAGTGGTATTTGAAAGCTTTAGCATTTCCTGAGCGCAACGCCACAACGCCAGCAGGGTAGAGAAGAAGGAACGCGACTCCCATGACGAAGCCATGCGTATATATCAGGAAATTGCGCGAAAGGCCCGAGGTTTCACTAGTCCCCAAAGTGTGAACGCCGGGTCGGATGGGCGGAAAACTCGGCGGCCCCTGAAAATTGTTCACCGAGCGTGCCATGTCGACGTAGAAATTTCCCCATCCCCCGGCGTTCGCGTGATGCCGATGCATATCAAGGTGCGCATCATACGTGAAGACTGGAATGATCTGGTTGGGGTTCCAAGCCCACATCCACGGCTGCGATTTAGCCCGAGCAGAAATGGATGACCCAGGCCAGTGGCGACAAGAGTAGCAGACGATTGAGAGCATCGCAACGGCCACGTCTGGCTGAGAAGCCGAATCGTACCAGTCGGCTCGAACAACTCGTAGATCCGCGCCGTTCATGTCCTCTCGTGTTACGAGTGCTGGTTGCTTGTGACCGATAGATTTTCGAATGCTGACGATGGGCTGCTCGCCAGATGTTGAGTCACCATAGACAATGAACATAAGAGCGCCCTGCATAACTTCGCCTATTCCGATAGCAGTCCATCCTTTTGACGTTCTCTCGGGTCGGGAGACGCTCATAGTGATGTATAGGTCGTGGGAATCGGTTGAAATGTTGTTATGCAGTAGTATGCCAACACAAAAGTCGACTTCACCATCTTGCGCCCCATACTTGCAGTATTGTACCGGCTCAGCAGCCGTCGAGATACAGAATACGGCGACAGAGACAAGCGCTATCAACCAATATTTCTCTTGTAACATGATCATGCCCTCTCAGTGTTCTTTTGACGCTTGACGATTAAATTTGACGAACGTGAGAAATGTTATCCCCTGATTAATTGGCAAACTCAAGACTCTCCAACGTGCTATTTGATTTAAGCGGATGTTCCGCAGCTTCAATCACCCGATGTCTATGCTACGGCCTAGTCCTTTCCTCTATGGCTAGCTAGAAATAAACAAGTGATATCACAGTACCAACCGTAGTCCATAAGGTAGCTACAAACGTCATGTATCCGACCCCGCAACCTTCTATTCTCGTAAATCGCTGTGGTATAGTCACACGGCTCTATTCCGCCACACACCATAATGATGGTATCCGAATCAAGGACGGATTGTCGTACCACTTCTTAGTCATTCAGCTGGACGAGTGTCCTGCATACTAACCTCTTGGGTCTGGTGCGTTATTTCATACCAAACTCGGGGCTGCATGTTTCCACTGCAGTGTAAGTGCAGCATGCACTGTCAAGGGGCGGGGGGTAATTTAAGTACCCGATTGGGAACTCGATAGGCCGCAATATCGGGCTTGATGTCCCCGCATAATTCACGAGCAGCCACCATTCCTGGAGCAAGTAACAGTCATCAAAGTCTGCCACAGATCCTGTCTGGCAGCAAGTGAGATATGCTCCCTCTCGATTTGAACCTCGAAGGGCAACCCCTTATGCTCTGACCTATGAACCAGAAGCGAGGAATAGACAAATCAGATGACGAGCTCTCTTATAAGATGGGATTTACGAGCTTAACGTAACTAGCTTAATATTCGAAAAGCTTATCCCGTTGATCCTGAATCACCGTTGGAGGCCTGGAGTTCAGATATTATGTATTTCCATCAACAGGACATTAATATTATATCTATTCTTTTCGCCTTTTTTTCATCGTGTGCTAGCCACCTGGTTGCTAGAGATCTTACATTTCGAGTCAAGGAGAGTCATATCGCCCCTACAAGATGGCAGCGAAGGGGCCTTGCTCCAGCGCATCACAAACTGAAGATCCAAATTGGTCTAAAGCAAGGGAACTTCGCAGCACTAGAAGAACGGCTCTGTCAGGGTACAAATCTATAGCCCCTTTCACATATAAACCATCTTATTGATTTCGAGCCAAATAGTCTCGTCTCCTGATCATGAGCTTTATGGGAAGCATTTATCTGCCGCAGAGGTCAGAGAGCTCGTTCGCCCGAAGCCAGAGACTGTCAAGGACGTTCTGAAATGGCTTCAAACTCATGGAGTTAACGACTATGATCTAAGCGAAGCTCAAGATTGGATATCGATGTCGTTGCCCCTTTATCTCATTGAACGAATGTTAAACACAACATATCACGTTTATTCAAGAACGGATAGCAGTGCAACCCTCATCAGAACCCTAGAATGGTCACTGCCTAGCTACTTACATGAGGCGATCGACACCATTCAGCCGACGACTTCGTTTCTCCATTTGACAGCTCAAGGCCAGCACTCTGAACCGCCGGACCCGGAATGGTTCACGCAAGGGAGGCTTCCAACTTACGACGAGATGGTGAGAGAGGATGAGTTAGATCGTGGCCACATAGATGTTCCCAAACAAGAAAACCTTCCGCCGCACCCAACAGTAGCTCAGGCATGTAATCGCCTGGCGATCTCACCGCTGTGCATCCGAACACTGTACGGTACTCTCAATTACCAGCCGCAATCCGCGAATCAGACCAGCATCGGCCTTGTGAACTACCACGGCCAACACAATAATCGCTCCGATTTGGATACCTTCCTAAACACCCACCGCAAGGACGCCGCGAGGGCCAACGCAGCGTATGCATTTCAAGCAATTGCCGTCGAG
>JAPUUL010000544.1:0-16838 GCA_029590625.1 Lasiodiplodia mahajangana
AATTACCGGTGCCTTCCCAATGAGTCCTTAGTAGGCAGGTGGGTGAATCTAGTGTCCCTAGCTACCAAGGTCGGTATCACGTCAGTCGTCACTCGCTCCCTGGAGAAGGGGGGGGGGGGGGGGGAAAGTTGGCGAACGCGAGCGAGAGCGAAGCAGCCAACATGGTTGTCATACCTCCAAGATACCCGGTCACGTCGCATCTTTTTGGGTGTAGCTCGAGATGGCTGCACCGTCCTCCCGTGTACAGATAACCAGCCAATCTGTCTTGGAGTCCTCTCGCGTCGAATCAGGCAAGCCCTTCAAGAAGATGGCCGCCGGACCCGTCTACTTCCCACCACCTAAACGGCTGTTTCATCCTCATCTCTGTGGACGCGTTTTCTAGGTTGTGAGACTCACTAGTTATCTGTCGTGCAATATATCATTACGCGTAACAGGAAGATGGCCATCTCCTATTAGCCGGAGCCATGGAGATATAGGGCAGGGCTGAGCTCGCATTGGACGCCACTGAAGATTTTAATTTCTCATCGAGCCGTAGATCTCTTAGCGATGGCTGTGGTCAGAAGGCAAGTGGCTGCGAAGCAGCGCCAAGTACCGAGATCTAATCCGCGTAATGATGAATTCGGTACACCTTTTCGTCTCGCTAGCCCTTGCGTGAAGCATCTTACAATGAATAGTTTTCCTGCCACGACGTATTTCTCGTGGCTGGGGTTGCCGTACATGTTTTTATCATCAAAACTCAACAAATAGCTCCCTTCGTTGCGTACAGTTCCGGGCAAGTATGGCATATTCAACAGGACATTAATCAGTTACTGAGTGATATGGGCAGCTCTAGCTGACTAGAGCAAGATCAGAGGATATGTTCATTGCGCGCGTACTTGTTTCACCGGACATATATTTTAGAAAATAGAGCTCTTCAAACCAAGATCAACTTGTTAAATGCTTTGCACCGCTGGCCAGCAGGACTGATAATGTTTCTCTTTGTGCCAGTTCCCATCACTGAACCCTTGTCCCTCCGTCTATATATNAAAAAAAAAGAAAAATTGAGAACGAATTCCTAACAATCGCGTGCGCCTTCTCTTCCTCCCCCAAATTGAACCAATGTCAATCAATCCTCTTTCCCCCATAACGCGACCATAGGGTATCAGGTGACTCAAAACTATCTACAATTAAGCTATATAGGAGAGATGTTAAGGAAATAAAAGTATAAGTTTTCGGCAGGACGGTGCCATATGAACAGCGAATGGTAGAGTTAAGTAATTTCAAAGGGAAAAGGTAGGTTAGAGGTGCGGTTATAGAGCGTCTATCGATCATAGTCCAACTCCTAGCACATGAATAAGACCAAATGGATCACCCATCCCCCAGTTTGCTGTCTTGTGTTCCATGAGCCAGGGCTCACCGCGTGTTGTTTCGCCGGTTACACATCTGCCAAATCATGTTCAACAGGTCCGGTATGAGCGTAGTAACAGCAGAGTTGATCTCTCTAGTCCGGATCCCTTGCGTGTGAGATTGTGATATGATGTGGCAGAGACTGTCCCCACGTTTTCTTTCCGGGCTAGTGACCGCGTGTGCGATATATAGTAAAGAGAGTAGAATATGAATGCAACCGGCATTGCTACCAAGCAAATCGTAAACAGCCCCGTACCGTCTATATCATTTCGTTTTCATCCGGATATCAATCTATCAGAAGTATCGTGACACGTGCATTTTTCTTCGACCGTGAGAAGCCTTTTTTTTTTTTTNTTGTTGTTTTCTTTTTTTGGTTGTTTTGAATAWTCAGCTTCAAACAAGCGACTATTCATCCCCTAGATCATATTGTTGGCATCTGGGACTAAGAAGGCCCTCTGAGATGGAGTTCTCTCATCCTGTCTAGGTGTTGAATGTTGAACAGGTAGCGCAGATGCTGGCTTAGGAGTAGTCGCCATAGCCATGGAATTATGTGGATGTTGAGGGGTTACTGGGCGTTGCTGCTCGATCCTAGGCTTTGCGATCTGTGAAGTGGCCAGAGCCCTAGAATGACTACTCTCACGACGTCTCTTGGGAGCATCCTTGATCTTCGGGTGTGTGTGGCACTGTCTAAATCAGCATAAAAATACATACGGCTGTTATGAATATTTTGACTGACCTTATAAGCGTGTCGGAACCATGTCGTGCCCTTCTTTTTGCTGCTGACCAAAGCGATCCAATCATTACAGCTCCCACATAGGCCCTCCCAAACATCTGGGCTACCATCCATTCTACGGGTCTCTTGTGGCTCTTGGAAAGGGTTTCCTGTCGCTGCACTAATGCCGTGGGTGAAGCTCTTGTCGTACCAAAAGGCCGAGTTTTTTAACACAAGCCATCGGCCCGGTTTGCAGATTCCACACCAACCCTCTCGCTTATTGCCATGCCCACGGACCCATCTCGGAGTATATAGATCCCCTTCAAATCGTAACTCTTGTTCATGAGGCACTAAATCGGGATCCGAGGGATTCATGTCCTCGGGAGGCGGTGGGATCTGTTCTTCTTGTAGCGAAGAATACAAGTCTGGCGGGTCCGAAAGGTCCGTATAATGGCCGTGTAGCGAGTGCGGGTCTGCATTGCTATGGAGCATTCTGAATAGCCCGTGTGACATGAGTGGAGGGGGATTCTCGTAATGCTGTGGCTCTGGGTGGAATCCATTCGATGGTAAATGCGGTGGCAGTTGGCTCGGTAGAATCATGCCATTCCGAAACGCTGGAGGGTGCGGTACAAACATGGGGTATTGTTGCATAGCTTGCAGATTCCCGAAATTCAATGGCAATGTGGTGTTCGAGATGGTGGGCGAAGAATGACGTGAGGGCATCCGCGCTCCGAAGGCGTCATGACTATGATGGTAGACGAACGGCGGAGGTCTTCGGGTCGCGGTAGTGCCATAAGACCCAGTAGACCACCTCTTATTCCGCGAGCTGTTATCCACATTGTATGGCACCGATCTCATGCCAGGACGTGGAGAAGGAGATGCGCCACGGCCGCGACTCTGTGCGCGAACGAGTTCCGAACGGCTTTGTGGTGTCATGCGAGGAGATGCGACAGGAGATAGCTGTGTCGAGGACATGAGCGAGTTCCTGTTCGAGGGTGGCGGGTAGTCCGATGTGAAAGATGGTGCCTCAGATAATGCGGTGGAAAAGTCCTCGTAAGGCAAGTCGGAAAGACCAGTAGTCGACATAGTGAACGAAGAGCCCGACATGCGACGCGGTTTCAGCCCGGAGTCAAAGTTTAACGCCTCGTTATCGACATGCGAATTAGGGAATCGTAGATCGAGAATTGGAATCGCCTCATCTGTAGTGAACGCCTGGCCAATGGTCATATCAGTGTCGAGGGGATGCACTTCCAGGTTGTCTTCACATGGCTTTGTTCCCCATGCGTCTGTCCTTGTGGTCAGCCGCTATCCTATGACGCTCCGATATAACTCACTATTTTCCACTGCAAGTCCTGGGTAGAAGTTCTGATGCATCGAGACGGGGCGTGACATGGTGTCACTTGGGGTATGCATCGTGATACCAGATGAAGTTTCCCACGACGGCATCGAGCCAAACTCATCTCCAGCGCAAAACGTAAAGCCTTCGTAGATGGTGGCCGGCCTAGGCCGTGAGCTTTGCGACGTAGGAGTCGTCCACATATCAGTGGACGCCGCCGACATTTCTGTTTTCGCAGGCGTTTCCATCCCAGCCATAGTGACCATAGGGTTTGAGCTCGTGGGCCGTCCGTCTACGCTCACTTTTTCGTCGAGGTTGAACACAAGAGCAGGCGTTTGCATCTGCTGTTGCCTACTGGTGGGTTAGTTGGGATCGAGACATGACAGAAGGTGAGAATGAAATTTACAGAGGCGTCTCATTAGCGTCCATGGCTTAATGTATGAAAGCAAGGAAATGAAAACGAGTATATTACCGGGCGGGAACTGGAATGGTCATGTATATCAGCAGATGAACGGCACGATGCCCCGGCTTGAGACGTAGGTTGATGCGGGGGGATAGACAATTCTACGCTGTGATTCGCGCCTCACGCTATATCATGGCACTGGACTATGACTTTGCTCAACTTACATAGTATAATAGCTGGTAATATGGGCGGTTAAGCAATCACTAATCTCCGGCGAGGTTTAGGAAAGTCCGGAGCCGGGACGAGAGACGCGACTTGTATGTGTGTGGACACGGGAATTGTGCGGAAAGCGTTTGCTTCACGACGTGAAAACTGAAGGGAGCGTATAAGTCGATTGAGCAAAGCTAAGGATTCGAAGTCAAGACTGCTTCTCGATGGTAAGGAGCGTGATGAGTTGTGGTGAGTAGTTGTTTGAAGGAACGACAGCCTGTTAGGTGGGTTGGATCAGGTACACGTACGCTGGCGCGTCTTGGTAAGAGAGCCAGCTCCCAATATTATAGACCGGAGGGGCAATAGTAGGCTTTACTTTGAAGGGCAGATAAAGGAGTGACTAGCGGTAGTATGCCTTCATGGTCTATAGCAGGTGGAGAGAGTGGCGAGGCGAGAAGGGAGTAAAAGAGTAAGTGGTCGGAGGGCGGCACAGGTTGCCCAGAGGTATAAAAGAAGTACTCATCGACTATAGGCATCATCCCGGATCACCTCGACTAGATCCAGTACGGTCAGGTTCGGAACACCGGTAGGAGCTAAGCCGGGTTCCCTGATACAAACCTGGGCACATCTAGAGACTTAGGAGAGAGATCGGTGTACGAGGTTGCTGCTTGGCTGGTTGTAAATGGACATCACGGCAGGGCAGTGTGAGCAGGGAGCAGCGAGGGCTACTAGGATTTCGGTACAGGGTTCAAGAGGTTACATCTGTCCGTCGATGATGTGTTCCCATCGAGCCTCGGAGCAGGTTAACAGTTGTATCTACCTACCTACCTACACTAGCGTAAGGGACATATGGGGGAGCGGCGGAGGGATCAAGTCACCCGTTAGATGGGGAATACAGTTAGAAATCGACGGGATGCCAGGGACCGCCCCAGTTGAGGACCCATGAAAGGTGCATACTTTTGGAATAGGCGGGCCAGGGTTGGGATATAACAGGACGGGAAATATTTGATATAGTAGGGCAGAAGAACCATCACAGAAGACTGAGCGATGGCTGCCAAGACCGACAAAGTCAACATGAGCCTCACTAAAAGAACCGTGCTGCGAGGAGAGGGTCATGGGGAAAGGTGATTCGGAGGGGGTGGCTTGTACGCGCATCTCGATGGGGCAGATTGATACCAGGACCGCGAGACTTGGCCGTATTTGTTGTGGGCAGAATGCAACCATTTCCCCTACTACGAGGAAGCCGGCGCATCAATCGCCAATGGCGTCCAGCAATCAACAAAACAGAGTCGATACTTTGAGTAGGAGGCGCTCGAACAAAACACTCATCATTCAAGCGGTATGACACGAATGCGATATTCCTACCTGGACGACCGGATAGGTCGATCTGGAGAAGCGCAGTTGCTAGACTGGAGAGAGCGCGACATGGTTGGTGTCTAGCTGTCTGTCCGTCTGTCTGTCTTACGAGGGGCAACTCGGAAACACGTCCTAGCCCTTGTCAGTAAGGCCAGTAAGGAAGGCAACACAAGATGCGCCAGCGATCGAGTGAGCTGAGCCTTTGAGCTTCGTTTACCGCAGCTGTGGAGATCATGGATCATTTGTCTGACCACAAGATCTCTAACATAGTGTCTGCCACTTGACGTCCAGCCTATGTGACCGGCCACCCTGCTCGAGCGATAAACCCGTACGTAATAGTATTAGATTGTAGGCTCAGATCTCGTCCCAAAGAGATTTGGAAGATGTTTTCCCAGATTCGCGCGAAGCCGTTTCGAGCTTCCGCGGAAACGGCGAACTATCGCCAACCAGGAGGAGTCAAGTAAGGTGTAGTGCAGATAGAAACCTACCTAGCTTAGATATCAGGACAGGTGCATGTGAATGATTAAACCGAACCGCGAAATCTGGTGGCGCTGGGGTAGGCACTTGCCTTCTAGAATGAAACGGCGTCGTTATTCTAAATGAGGCTGAGGGTTGAGATGGGGTGATTTTTTCAGATGATTCGACGATGCGCTTTTTTTTTTTTTTTTTTTTTTTTTGTCACTCATTTCTTTTTTCTGTGTTCTTTTCTTTTGTTGGGACTAGAGAGGCCTTGCATCCTACCGGGCAGGAGATGACTCCGAATATAGCTCCTCTTGATAGGTATAGCCAATAAGCAGACGGATTGATAGACTATGGAAGCAAAGTAAGCTGCACCAGAAGACCGAGAGGTGCTGATGCGGCCTCTAACATGGCGAGATGGTGCCGACCAGGCGTTCACATGAAACTTGGGCGTGCAAAATCCGAGTAGGGTATCATCAAGAGGCGGTGCGATCTAGACTCTAAGATCTAGGCTAGTTGTGATAGGTCGGGGAATACGCGCGCCTTTTTTTTTTTTTCTTCTCTTTTTTTCTTTCTTGTCCCTGGTTCGAGAATTGTCGGCTACCTGCCACGAGGGACATGACAGGAGATGGATGACGAGTTGTAGGTACTGTAGGTAGGCTGGTAGAGGGTTGGTTTAGCCTAGTAGGTAGGCAGGGCAGGCAGTCATTGTTGTTGTGGTGGTGTGGTGTGTAATGGTCTGAATTCCATCGTCTCGTCTCGTCTGTAGCGGAGTGTGTTTGACATTGGAAGCCTGGAANTTTAGGGTGGTGGGGTACAGAGGGGAGGCCCGGCCCTGCCATTGGACGTCCACTGGAGGTGTAGTGAACCCCTTGCAGCAGCTGTCTCAGATTCTGTTACAGACCCAATCCCTGTCTGGGGTTTATCGGCGGATCCAGCTTCACATGTTGGTTGGCTCGCCAAGCCCACCCAAATTAACGACCCTGGCCTCTGGAGCTGGAGTCTGGGCTCCTCCTCCGTCTGGAAGTGGATGGTACCTACGGCTGGAACCACACTTCGCAGATACTACCGATAAAGTACCGAGATGGATTTGCCCATATAGACGATTCCGTACCTGATCTTCCTCACACGGAAATAAGGTAGGAATGTAGGTAGGTGCTCGAAAGAGTATGTAAGGCGCTCAGCAACCGCGAAACGCCGAAACGCCTTCCGGTCACGAAGAGGTACGGAGGTATAGGTAGATAGTCCTACCCATAACTTCATCTCACAACAACGGCAAGCTGCTTAGGAGCTTACCGTCACATTGAGATGGGTCTTGTAACATTCTGGTGGAGTCTCCTGTACGTTCTCGTGTAAGTGTGCATATAGGTACCTAGCTATGTAGGTATGTAAGGCCAGTCTGGAAACACTAGGTGAGGTGAGTGTGTAAGTGATAACTTAACTTAGGTAATGGTCGTCTTATGGTACGACACTTGATTCGAAACAATGTGTGCTGCTCGAGTGGTAAGCGAACACCTTGCGGCACACCCAGCTAGTAGATACCGTATGTAAGTCCTTACTGTACCGAGGTTAGGTCGTTGGTCGAGATGAGTGAGATGTTTCCAAGTTACCCGTAGCAAGGTAGAGGGCTGTAGCTGTAAGTAACTTTTGCCATGCCAGAAGCTGTAACAGCAATACGTCAAACAGCGTGAGCATATGATTCGTCTAGATCTGTCTAGTAATGTCATCCTCCACGCCGGGTGTTTCTATTTCTATCTGGACGGGACCCTCGGGCTTATACCCTAGTTTAGGTAGTTTTTTTTCGTGTTATATGCCTGGCCGCGATCCGTTCACGCCCTGACTATAGGTACGTCTTGCCGGCAGTTGCGTGTGGGTTGCCGTCGATTACCTGCTGTACGGGTGCGCCATAGCTACATGGCTAGGTATTGTAGGCAGATAGGCTAGATACCTACATCAGAGGCAGTCTCAGCATGCGAAGCCTGGCAAGTTTGTCTGCAGTCTGCGCCTAGAACGCAATGGAACATTTGCAACATATAGATTATTACAGTTATGACTCATATATGTATCTGACTTATTCACGACTTTACCTAGGTTATTGGCTTATACTGGCCGCTGCGGGTTTGGTGTATAGCAGTAGTTCCATGGCAACAAGACATCAGGTACTCGCGTAATAGCTGGATCCCTTTGTGAAACCTTTATTATTATTATTTTTTCCCCTCTTAGAAGATATTGTTGACTACTAGCACATGGGGGCTACCAATGGGCGCGATGGGCGGCCTCCGAGAACTGAGATCAGATGCACCCGCGTCCCACCGTCCAGACACATCACAGAGTCCATGAACTCATATATTAAGCCTTTCGGGCCGCGTAATGTCCATGTGAAAATGCCCCGTCAGTGACACGCGACTGTTTCCTATTCGGCCAACCTGCCGCGTCCACATCCTGTTAGAAACAAGGTGCACATACCGAAAAGGGTATCCATAGGCTCCAATAATGAACACAGCGTCCCGAAGGGAAAGCAAAAAGGAAACTTAATCATCCATGTAGCCCTCCAGATATGGCCCGTTGCCCCGGGTGGCTCGTGAGATGCTGCGGCCACCCGACACGATTCTGTACGCATTAGCTCAACAGGGCCTGGGAGGGCTCGCGAGTAGAGAAGAAATCGTCCAAGCACGAAAACTTCCACGTATTTTCGACGGGCGTTCTGTGGGTCCGCCGTACCCTTGGTCTCAAACAAGGCTGCTGGGGTATTCTGTCCTGCCCGTTCCTCGCATAACATCTCGGACCTCATTGGGAAATTATTCAATGCTTGCGCCTTTACCCGCATGCTCTCGGACCCGTAACCCAATCGTATATTGGGTCACTTATGCAGATCTCGGATCAATCATCGTGAGAATACCCAACCTTGGCAGACGCCTATAGACGTCAGAAACAGAGAAACTCTCGCCCATGGCGCGTCGGCCTCTATCCTCGGCGGCCTGCAAGCAATGTCGAAACGACACAAACTCTGTAGATCAACGGGATAAACGAAATCAATCACGTGGCAATGTTCGGATCCCATTACCTGTCCTGGGTCGTATTATCTGCAACCGGAACTTGGGCCGTGTCCTGGTCCCCTCCCTATATGCGGCCCCTCACAACAGCCTATGATACTAATTGGAGCTGCAATGCGCAAGAGTAGGATATGCTTGCTGAGTCAAAGAAGTAGTCGGGCTCACGCGCTTCATTGCGCCAAATCCTTCGCATCATACCCTGGAACGCCACAAATAGAACAAGCTGAGTCCTACCTACACTACACACCCTCCGCCAACTAGCTGTACGATGACCTGCATTCTGGTGTCGGAGACTTCCACATGAGGGTAGAGCGATTGGGCGAGGCCTGTGTCTTGTATTTTCAAGGTGCGTTGGAAATACTACGCTCCCCTATTCCTTGTTGATTCTCTTCCACACCTCATTCTCTGCAGCGGCAAGCCGTTCGCCCGTCTGCTGAGCCAGCTTTTTGGCAGTGTCCCATATACCGCTCCCACCGTCGTCGAGTTCGCGCTGCTCCATGGCCGATCTCTGATACCGGTCGAACTCGGAGGCATTGGCGTTCTGTTGGTAGCCTGGTGGATGTGAGAGACTCTGTGTGCCGTGCCCACCGATACCCGCCGTAGCGGGAGGAATTTGAGCACCATAAGGCGATGGTGACGCCATCGTTGCAGTAGATGTACCCCGTTGCTGTGATGGATAAGGCGCGGTGGCGGCGGGGATGGCCATCTGGTAAGGAATGGGCATGCTGGCCGTTGGAGGAGGAGCAGTAGGCGGTTGGTATCTTTCACCAGCCTTAGGCGGGGGTGGAAGGCTACTGACAGGGACAGATCCCGGTTGAGGTGGTGCTGGACTGGCACTCGCTATCGCTGTCGTAGGAGTGGGCTGCAGTGGAGAGTATGGTTGAGCGGCAGCTGGACCGGTAGGTCTCGGGAGTGATGGTACGGCACCCGTTTGAGGCGTGGCAGCGGTGGTAGCTGTAGGGGTAGTGTGCGTAGATGGCGCATAAGTTGAGGTTGGCGATATTGATGTTGATGCTTTGTTTGTTTTAGTGGGAGCATCTGTCCTTGGTGTTACTCCATCGGGCTTTGCTGCAGTAATAGGGCTGTTGGTATAGACGGGAATAGGCGCCATTTTCGAGATTTTGTTGGAGATGCTGTGTACCTAATTCCAATTGTCCGGAGTGCTGATTATCTAGACTGCGTGTCTGTTGTAAAAAAGGCCGACCAAATAGAATAACGAGGCAATGTCGATCAACGGTGATCATAAAGACGGAGATGCTAGATAATATTGGTTGATCTAGCACCGACGTATTAAACTAGATAGTGAACGTTTGTGGCACAAAGAGTGTTTCTTGTTATGTGGAATGCTGAATGCTGTGTGGAATGACGGTTGAAAGGTCACGTATGTGAAATAGGTATATGACTAGGCGAGGTCGACGTCATAGGTGAACTTTGCAGGTCTAAGGCAAGCACAGTCCCGATTGCTGAAGCCACATATGGATAATTGGAAACATAGGTAGCAGTTAACAAATACAAGCCACAAGACCCAAATGGTGCTTCCACATACATACCCAAGTAGATAGACATAAATATATGATGGTCTCTTTGGTCTCCTTGAATATCTTTTGCTCATATGCTTTAATAGTTCTGTTGAAAGCTTACTTACCTTACCGAGGTATGTCTCTGTTAAATGAACAAGCAAAGGAATCAATACCTAATCTAAGCATAATTGATTCGTTTCTTTTGCAGAGGGGCTAGATTGATAGCTTCCATGAAACTCATATATTAGATATATATATCTATGCTTGATAATGAGATGGAAAACAATAAGGAGACTACTTACGAACACAAGATGCTTACCAACCTAGCGAGCTAGCCTAGTAAATAAAGAAGGCTAAGCTCAACAGCGATAAGATAAGATTGAGTGTAACAAGCTCCACATTCAGACTGAAAAGGGTTTTAGCGTTGCAGTGTAGCAGAGGTAGGTAATGTACTTACTATCTCCAGTGCCTATTGTGTACCTAAACACCGATACCGACAGGCACAATAGGCACAGTCAATCAATCAATCAATCAATCAATCAATGGTGGTGGATTGGGACTTGTAGGGACCTCTGGATTCCTCCGTGGTAGCTGCAAGGAGAACGAACAAAAGTCTTAAAACCAAAACCAAAACCAAAGCCAAACCCCAAACTCTACCGACTCGGAAATGTCGTAGACCACCGCATTCTGCCCTTTTCTTCTCTTCCCTTATCCGGGTCAGTTAGAGCCGGTCAGATCCATCGCCAGCCTCAACTGTACATACAGCCTGCCTGCATGTGTCGCCGTCATCGAGAACCATCGTCGCAGTCCCTGTCATCATAATCCATCTCCAACATGGTCGGGAAGGTCAGCGAGCGCGTCCTTCTGCGCGAAGGTAAGGCTCCGAGTCCACAAGCTCACGACCGCATGACTCTAAACTGATGATCATTGTGCAACGCACCCTCTAATCAATACATTCGGTAGCTAACACGCTTACTCTCCTTATCTAGGTCTCGAGAGGACCGACAATGGCATGAAGCAGACCAACTGGCCTGATGTCACTCCCATCAACCAGAAGAATTATTATACGTATGGCTAGCTCCCTCCTTTCATCACCTACTTCTGCTGTCGTCATGGCGCTGACGAATTGGCCGCTCTTGTAGTGATTATATGAAACGCGATGACCAGGTGCTTGCTCTTCGATTGCAAACCGACGCTGCACGGGACAGGCTCGTCCAGTCTGCAAAGGACCGCGACCGAGCCCTTGCTAGAAATGGCCTCGCCGAAGTTCCCCTGCCCGTCACAGATATCCAAGCCGACGAGGCCGCTGTGCAGCCAAGCGATGGAACAGACCCCTCAAAAGTTATCGTCATACATCCAGGCAGCCAGAATCTGCGTATTGGGTTCGCCGGTGACGCCTTGCCCAAGACGATACCAATGACGGTGGCTGCGAAGTTTCCTCAGACAGAGTCTGAGATACATGAGGCTCTACCCCGGAGACAGTTCGAGGCAAAAACCACAGACCAGCAGTATGGAGAAGAGTGGGCCAAGAAATATCAGAAAATATGTAACGACCTCAAAGTAGACATGCGTGCGAACAAGCGCAAGGTGCTCCCTAACTCGAAGGAGCTGGTCGTCAACTACAACAGACGGACCGAACCCGAAAAGATACCGAAGCACAACGACCCCCAAGAGATCGACTGGACCGATGTGGACAGCCTCGAGGACCCCGACTCGGCCGCCTCATGTTTTATTGGTAACGCGGCTCAGCGCATTCCGGACGATTCAAATCCCAAATTCAAACTTTGGTGGCCTATACAACATGGTGTCCTCAACGAGGACGATTACACAACTGCCGAACATCTCTATGACGATTTTGAGACGTTGTTGGACAAAGCTATAAGACAAGAGCTAGGCTTGACGAGCACTTCTACGTGGAAAAACTATAGCTGCGTGTTCGTAATTCCAGACCTATACGACAAGAGATATGTCGAGCAGGTCCTCAAATCTTGCATGATCTGGTTCGAGTTTAGCAGGATATGTTTTATTCAGGAGAGCATGGCGGCCACGTTTGGGGCCGGTTATACCCAGGCGTGTGTGGTCGACGTCGGAGCTCAGAAGACCTCGATCGCGTGCGTCGAGGACGGCCTATGCATAGAGGACTCGCGGATAAACTTGAAATACGGAGGCTATGATGTCACGGACACATTCATCAAGATGATGCTCTACGACAATTTCCCTTACCAGGAAATCAATCTTCGGAGGCGGTATGATTTCCTCCTTGCCGAGGAGCTGAAGATCAAACATTGCACCATGTCACAAGCCGATATATCAGTGCAACTATATCAGTTTCATCTTCGTGCCCCTAATCAGCCTACGTATAAATACCAATTCAAGACGTACGACGAGGTAATTCTCGCCCCCATGGGGTTTTACGACCCGGCGATCTTCGACAATTCAACCAAGCTCCGCGGCCGTCGGCAGTTGATCGACCGCTCGTACAACGCCTACGACGTCGATGTCCCCGACGACCCGGCATCGGCTGCACAGTTGGCAATCCTAGCTCTCATCAAGCCGTCCATTGTCTCTAACGCCAACGGATTCCAACCGTCAGATCCCAACCTCGCCACCCCTATCAAAGAGAANGTCCCAGCCGTTCAACTTCCTGTCACGTGGCGACCTSAAGGAGAAGACCGGGGATGGGATTGAGCCATTAGCCATCATCACAAACCGCTGCGATGAGCTGGCTGCGGTACCACGAATCGGCGGCGACAGGGGCACCACTTACGGATTGAGCAATACTATTTACGTCGAACCTCCCGCGTGGCCCAAGATTCAGAAGGGCAAGCAACTACTACAGGCGACGATACAGGAGGCCAGCGAGAAGGACTTAGATGAGGAAGAGCTGATGGAACGGCTCTTCGCAGTACTCGACGACGACACGATGCCTTCACGGCCGGGCATGTCGATGCAGGACCATATGGATGCCCTTCGGCACTCGGTATTTGTGCCCGCTTTCGGCGACGATGAGGGGTGGAAGGATATGGCCGACGCAGCAGAGCTGGGCCGAGCAAAAGCAGCATTTGACGCGATTGAGGACGAGAGTGAGTCGGATACACAATTACCAGCGGACCCTCACGTCAACTTTATGAAGGGTGCGTATGGAACACAAAGGCAGACGCTAGTTCTCGTCGACTGGGAGGGAAACGTTACCTACAAGGAACGGGCATTATGGAATGCGCATGGAAATCGGATAGACAAGGGCCAAGGTGATATTGTCATCAAGTATAAGATAGATGAAGTATCTCAATGAGAAAAATCAAGGACATTTTATGGCATGATTTGATGAAATACGAGGGCCCAAAGATGGTCGTTAGGTAGTCAAACTGAGAATGTCAGCGCCAGCCGTAGGGAAAGCTGACCTAGGAACCCTGCAGAAGCACATAGGTGAGCACCGCTATAATAATAATTTCTAGGAGGCAGATACAAGTGCTATCTATGAGCTTCTATATGGACGACTACATGTTACCCTCACACTCCTTGACCAAGGCCGTAGATCAGAACTTCAGGAACTAGGCTCTCAATAGGTAATTCCCCTATCTATCAGGTAGGCCGATGTTGCTATCACTACCGCCTTGCGTTACCAACAACACTCGCATATCATGCCCTAGTGTTACGATCAAGTTTCTGCTTCTCGCTTTTGTGCTTATCGGCCCCTATCAGGCAATACTAGGAGTGGTCGACCTCTTCATTCTCCTGATTTTTACTCATCCCCTCGCCACTTATAGTCGGAGCTAGATCCTACGGTCAGCCCATGCTTGCTCCGTATATACCATCTTCGCTCTGTTTATATTGCCTATATCTTCATCTATCTGTTTATACAGCAGAGTGAGTCGTCTTTGCTAAGTTTCGTTAACTAAGTACTTAGATATTCTGATAGACCTGCTACTAATGGCGGATCTCAGTATCAGTTGCCGGTGCTAGAATTTTAAATGGATGCTGAGTTTCTGCGTATTGCCCTGAAGGCTCTACGATTCCCTGAGGAGGATGCGACGGCGAAGATGCCGGAGATGCGAGGGGAGCCGTACGAACGAAGAGAAGTTACAGGGAACTTCTACCCGCCTACGGATGCAGTCTTTCTGCTATCCAAGTAATTGCTATGCATTGAGCATCTACGGCCTCGAGTGAGTAGAAATACAGTCGCGATAACATGTGTAACAGTGTGAATAAACACTATAGACTAAATTATCTACATTTATTACCAACCCACGTTTTATACCAGTTTGCTTAAGCAGAAACAAGTTTAGATCTGTAAAGATGGTAGTTACTAATAGCATGAACTAAACTACCTAGGGGTATATTTCCCTGAAGAAATAACAGTAACTCCGTGGCTGCTCAAGTCCAACGCTCTTCGTGCTTGCTAATGAGCCGGACTTTCTTTGCGACGCCCAAGATAGTCGAGGCCATAAGCATAGCCCGGCCTCAACTACTGTATGCTCTGTACATTTATACTTTGAGAAGGTACTTGATTATTAACTCCAACCTCGCAGGTACACGTGAGTACCCGAAAGTATATGTAGGTAATGAATGCCCTTAAACAGAAGTAGCCACCCACCCGGTCTCAGGGCATGGAGCAGGCAACTCAAATTCCCACACACAAAGTAGTCACGACTTCGACTCCCAAGGAGCTGCCATCTGCAGAACTCGTCCAGCTCACATTCTTACTCAGGTACTCTAATTAGCTACCTAACCCCCACCAAACTAGACTGATGTCCCGATATCAACAACTGGGATCGAGCAACATCACAGTACGAGCCAACAATACTGCTCGTTTCCTGCGCCCTTTCACGCAACATTGAATACTTTGATATCTCACTCCGAGAGCCATAGCAATTCAATCCAACACTCGAATTCCATCCCCATTTCTTAGCTCCATGCGGCTATAGAATCTACAGCTCCTTTCATCGTTGCTATGAGTGGCATTAAGCAGATAATTGCCTTTATCTGTAGCGTCATGAACGAGCCCAATGACCAGACCCTGATAGAAACAATTTTGACCCTCTCTTTCGCTGCGAGAGAGGCCGTTGAGATTAATGTCGCATTGTTGAAGGCGGCGTTGAAATCTTGCCAGGAGATCGCCAGACTTTTCGCTATCACAAATCTCAACCTGTTATACATTGTTGCCAAGCTCTGCCTTGTTTGCTGCTTTGGCCTCGCCTTACGCGTCATTGCCTTCCTCGGTTTGTCTTGATGCCTCGACGTAGGGACGCCGAAGGCGTGAAGAATGGGAGCACAGCAGGAAGAGTTTTTCGGGTGCGCTCCCCAGCATCTCCAGTTACTGGTCCAGAGGTGGCCGCGCCGCTAGAACACGCGACATGAACGGTCCAGCGTTCGACAGTCGCACTCGGAACACTCCTCCACGTCCAACCCAGCCTGCCCCTTTCACGCCTGCTCGTAAATCTTATGACCCCTCTGCACCGACATCAACACGCAAAGTCTCTGCAAGCTTCTCTACCGATTGTCCGCTATCCGGGAACCCAACCACTGCTTATTCTACCGTCACGGCCTCGACTACTTTGGATCATCCTCGCCCCTTAACCAGTCATCCTATAAGTCGGCCTTCGGCTTTCCCATCCTCTCAGTCTCACGGTATCATGGGCGCTTATACAGTAGATAAGACACCTAGAGCTTCCCATACTTACAGCAACCTCCCCATGCCAGCTAAACAATCTAAAACGCCTTCGTCTAAGCCGCCATCGGCGCCGGCTCATACTAATGCCCGAGCTTCAAATGGCCGCAATGCAGAGAATATCCCTCCTAGCGATTCAATGGCTAGTATCACTACGAATAAGCAGAGTCCGTCTAAATACCCAACTCCGAGACCAATCCCCAAGCCACCATCTCCCAAGAAAAAGGCAAAGTCACGTCCCGGCATCCCCAAATCACTAACGTTCAACGTCTTTTCCAACTTGACGGCTTCTCTATCTCGAACATCATTGGGCCAACTCACTAGTAGCGATTCAAGGCGTACCTCGATCTCATCGAAGGGTGTGCCCTACACGAACCCACAATGGGAGTCATCCACCTCGTCGCAGGCACTCGTGAACCCAGCAGGCCAGACGAACAATCCTCAACAAATCTACACGGCTCAGAGCTCTGCGTACTGGACGGGTCGCTTCATAGCACTACAAGACCGTTTCCAATCCGAGACACTGATGCCTGAAAACCTAAACATGATAGTCCAGGCATACGCCGAGCGCTCCTTAATCCCCATGGCACAACCCAGTCTAGCATCCTCAGCAACTATGAGTTGCATCGCGCCAGCCGCCAAACCCAACCTCAAGCCCACTCGTACAGTAACCATATCCACAAGTCCCGCCAAACCGCAACCAAACCGCCGGTCGCGAATCGGGCCCAGACCTAC
>JAPUUL010000545.1:0-16817 GCA_029590625.1 Lasiodiplodia mahajangana
ATCGACAGAAGTTGTCGATGTCATTTTCCCAGAAACACTTCCACAGGCTTGTCATGGACGCTCTGAAATATAGGTGTCTCGGCCACTTCAGATAGCACCTCGCCGAAGCCTCGGGGACTGCAGCCTGTTTAAAGGTACGATCGGAAGCGCGTTGACTGAGGGGAGTGGTGGGAGTTATCCCGGGATCGAACTAGCGAAATCGAGACTTGCGACGACAGCGACTTTCGTGGACTAGATGTAGTTTTCGAATGGGCAACGGCGTCGGGAATTTCGGTGTCGTGGATGACTCGTCTCAAAATATATGTAGATAGGAACTGGAGGGGTAAGATAAGACCCGAGTATAAAGTGCGATGGGGGAAGAGTTCAAGTGATGTAGGCAGAATAGGTAGCCTATCAGGTAGTCTATCGAATATGGTGATGAGGGAGCTGGGTTCCTAGTTGGTCTCTCAATAACGAAAACGAGTCAGTGAGGCCGGAAAAAAAGTTGAGTATGTGAAAGTAGACAAGGTGGCCGATACCTTCAGATTCGTGGGTGTCGCAATTAAGAACATTGCTGTGTTCATGTACCTCCTACCTCTTTACCTATCGCCGACTCCAGTGCGTCGCGACTCAACCCCCCGCGACAGCCTACCTAACTTAAGCCCCCAAGCTAGCGGCAACCTGGACCGGAGCTAACCAACCCTCCACCACTCACCGTTCCCAATCTATTCCGTAGAAGTCTGTTGGCTCCAACCAATCACTGTACCAAAGTGATGAGCATGCGCAGTCTTGAAGAGTCGACTAGTGTAGCAATAAGGCACGTTTTCGTTTCTTCTTTTTGGGGGTTTCGTAACTGCTACGTCTTATACGCAGTACTTGATCTACCTAATACCCTAAAGCACTTCGGTGACTATTTAGGTATAACCTTCCTAGGTTCTTGTTCATCTACCTCTACTGCTGAGGCTGCGACTTGGATGCCGGGTCGCAGCTGCATGTCATTGTGGGGTAAATAGACAGCATATAGTTTGTCGACCTACTTATCCTTTATGCAGCAGACCGGCTATTTTTGTCTGTGTCCTATTGGCTGTAGTAGATAGACAAGTCCAGTCGCAAGTGGTAAATGGCAAAGATGAATCATCATTGACATGTACGAAGTATCTACTCTAGGTCGTCTATGGGGAAAGTATGCTCTTCCATGTGACGCCAGTTCCAATGCCTTGCAGTGTCTCTATTCAGAGTCCGCCTCCAATTGGGGGTATCGAGCGTGATTCAAATCTTCTCCAACGAACGTCAAAATCGTTTTATACAACAAGTCTCTTTACTTTTGGAGGGTTCGGAAGAAGTCCATTACACCCGTGAAAACAACTATTGCCTCTAGTCAGCAGATATCACAACCGAATGCGCGCGTACGCGTTGTGACTTATGAGCCAACTTACCTAGAAGAATACCACCACCAGGGCCCAATCTTAGCACCTTGGGCAGGAAACCCTTGTATAAGGCACCGAATCCTTCTTCTTTCATTACAGTGCCGCAGGCAGGCCAGGCCCAGTTGTACTTGGGAATTTGACCAGCAACCTTGGGAGTGTTTTGAATGCGAGACTTAACGACGTCCATGGGCGTGTTTAGAATGGTGCCCACTGTGCCACCAATTGTACCAGCAACGATGTCGTTGGAGATCTGGCCGCTCTTCGTCTCCGCCTTGGGGAGAAGCTCTCGGACTTGGAAGATACAGCCGAAATAACCCGCATTCCAAAGTATGTGGCGCCACATAGTACTCTCAAGGCCGTTGTACAGGGCTAAGATGCCCTCATTCTTGACGACCTTAGATACAACGTCAAGGGCACCTTTGTATTGTCCAGCAGACTCTTTGCTCTGTAGTCGCACTAGAAAGGAAGATGTGAGCTTTTGCTAAATTGGGGGAGGGAAATTTTGCAGCAATCCAAGGGTATATCCTGTTGTTGCAGTCTCGAAAGAATCCGAGCAGGTTAGTATCCCTGCGTTATTGGCACGAGGTACTGATAAATTCTATCATATCTTTACTCACACTTGACCAGTTCGAATGGAACCACAACAAATGATTCCGTGGCACCGGCTGTAGCGCCGGTGAGAATAGAAAGTGGCTGCGTCATCTTCTGAGCCCCAAAGGCGTTTCTATAAACCTTTCCCCATTCATCATTGGCGGCAAACTTCGTAGCACGTTTCGGGGCTTCCATAAGTATAGGCGCAGTAATTCCGCGGTAAAGTCTCGAGAATCTATGGCGCATAGTGAGTATCGGTGGTAGAGTAATCACCGGATTTGTGTTGCTTACCCTTCATTGCGAACTATCTTCTGGAAGCAATCTACCATGCCGGTATAGCCATCGGCGCCAGTCGCCTTGCCGCTCTGTAGTTGCAACCGGCTCTTTACAACATCTAATGGGTACCTAGTCGGGCGCGGAAGGTTAGAATCGCGGGGTACTGGTTGGCCAGGAGTGAGGGCGCAAACATCACTAAAATCTAACGCAGTAGCCAAGTTAGTCGTTTATTCACTGAGCAGCAGGCTGGGCGCATGGGCTTCAACTTACCTCGGAGACGCCGGCAATGGCGCCGGCAGCAAACTGCCATTGAAAACCGAGGGGCTTATCTGAAGACATGTTGCTTGCGTGATGTGGACTTCAGGACGAGCACGGTCGACGGTCAATTGAGAAGTGGGATGAGTGGATGATTGTTTGAATTAAGTAAAGTCTGCGATCTCGCAGGAAGATCCGGAGTGCTGCGCTAAGGGCTAACGCCGGTCACCCGCGCAGGACCCCATCCGCTAAACCGGCTTTACCTTAACTAGAGGTAGAGAGTCAGCTGGATACATCTTAGCCAATCATTTATCATTTTAGGGCTTGACTTGTGGCCCGTGCGGGATACCCTGGGGTGCGGCTCCCTGCCTAACCTGCCTGTAGGGACAACATCGCAGTCCGCGATGATTATAAGTTCTTCCATGTATACTTAAAATATCGACTAATTCATTTTTCAGTGTCAATACTAATCATCTAGAACTATCTTGAATATATATTCTGTTGGAAGTCCTTCATTCTCCCAAGCCTAATACATATCAGATTTGCGAACAAGATTGTAGCACATTTCAGATACCATTTGGTTTACACAAGTATGTTAAGGAATGTCATACTCACAATTCTTCGATAGCACCTTCCTATGTGCACCGTGAAGAAGAACAACGAACAATATTCCAAGGCTCTACCATCCAACAAAACATAGGTCATTGGTATAATCAATATCTTACAACTTCTTAATAGACATATAATCATTTGAATTTGCAATTGAGAGAAGGCAGGAGGTACTGTCTCTACCCTCTCCTATTCTTTACTACCTATCTCTTTTCCATTCTCCATCGTAAGCTAGCAAAGGAACTTCTTATTCACATCAATTATCCAGCACCTTCCCATAAAGTTTATGTTTCTCGATACACGAGAACAAGAATCGCTTCACTTCCTTAGGACGACTAAGTTTACCATTTCTTTCATATTCAAGCTTCAAGTCACTAGAAGGCCTGACTGACCCTCAATATAATTACACATTACAAATCAAAAGAGCCTTGCAGAGATCGTAGTCCTCTCGCCATGTATCCCCTCCTCTCTACATAATATGACTCTTCAGTACTTCCTTTGCGGCAAGACAGCAATATCACATATGAAGTAAGCCACGCACATCTCTAGCCCCTAATTACATCACCTACACTTAGAGCCAGAAGGAAGTTACTAACACACAACAAATAAGTTAGGTAAAGCCCTATAGCTTACAGCCCTTCAATGGTGCTTCTTCCGTTCGACCAACTTGCAAAAAGATTTAATATTCATCTGGCCTCTTCGCATTCAACATCACATAATCATAAGTCACTTCAACTTCATGGTGCTTACTCATGATCATATAGCTACAATACTGAGGCAGACTTACCCAACAACTTTCCAAGTCTATTATGTCCACTTACAGTTGGACTTACTTCCATCACTTTGCAACCTCTATCACACCTAACTCATTTAGACATCCCTGCACTAATACCTCATATCCCTCATACCTATATAAGTAATCTACCAAAGCTTGATATCATATCTTTACATACCGCGCAGCCTTCTCTACATAAGGAAATCAAGTTCAAGCCTTGTCTCCGTCTTTAATTTTCTTCATTGCCTTATAACTTGACCCCCGAAATTGAAAGGCACACATGAGAACCAGTTTTCTCCAGCACTACATTCCCCGGGCAGTTGCATTCTAAACTATGGCATCATCTCCGCCACATAGGGTTAATTCCCCCTTAGAACATAACAACTTGCGTGACAGTGGTTACAGTGAAAATGACCTCGAGCCTTGGCGTTCCAACGGCAATGAAAACGAGGATGAGCCAGAGGGTGACGGCGAGCAAGAAGACTATGAAGAGAATAATGGGTCTTGCGCAGATGGCGACGATAGCAGTGAGGTCGGCCCAGAAATATTGAACGATATATCTGATGGTGAGTCCGAAGACGAGCGTGAGCGTTCGCGACGCCGCCCACGCAAATCCAATCCAAGACCGACAGCATGTTCAAACTGTGGCGAAATCACACGCAGATGGCACAGCGAGGTTGATAGACTCGTTAAGGAATCTGAAGCGACCGAACGTCGGCTTAATGCCAGGATCAGGGAACTTGAAAGTGAAATTGAGCGCCTGAGAGCGCGCGGTAGAATCGAATGGCAGGTACGTTTGAATACAACTCTATCTACGGTTATTCATCTGGTTATTCTAACTACCTAATCATTGTTCAGCCGTGGGCTGGGCGCCTTGAAAATCTCCTCGGCGGTGGGTTCCGTCGCTTTGATATAAATGGCGAAGACGGAGCTTATCCAGGTTACGATCCTATCTACCGTGATTCATGTAGGCAGGGAAACATGTCCATTCTTCTCAGTGTCACTCATCCAGATCTATCTCTAGAATGGACGCCGCACACCCCGGTAGAAATCCAGAACCATTTCCGCGACCAGGCGCTTCGTGATCGCTACAATGGTCTCGACGATTTAGGAGGTATGTATCGATCTCTGCGAGATGTAATCTTTCCACTGAGATGTACTCGCCTTAATCCACGCCGACTCCTAGAGAACGTCCCATTTCGATTCGAGAATCTCCCGATTGACGTACAGTGCCGTATTTGGAAACAACTCATTCCAAGTGGCGAGCTTATACACTGCCTATCTCGCTTGGACCCCTGCAATCCCCCTTTCGATCAAGGGCCAGGGGAGATCCGTTTCCCAAGTCGCTTCCATATCGGCCACGAATCATGCTGCGTCGCAACCGCAGACAAGCCTTCTAGGTATTTGGATTATTTGTTGGTATCTAAGCGATGGTACTACGCTACAACTCATCTCTTCTACGGTAAGCCTGTCCGGCTACTAGTTCCCTAACCTGGGGTTACCAACACGGCTGACCCATTTTAGCGACGAACACATTTGCCTTTAGCTCTCTCGGTGAGTTTGGCCGCTTTTGCAATGGTATAGGAAAGGCACGGGTTGGGAGACTTGTCAACGTGGAGCTCATGTGGCAAGGTGCACTGACGCCCCGACAAGAGAAAGGCGTTTCTCTCCGAAAACAACCTCTGGCCTGGTTCATGCATACTAGCCGCTTACGCAGTTTAGTCGTTCACATAAACGAAAGCGGGAAATCGTATATGCGCCGCCCATATGAGATGATGCACCCGAAAGACTACTATGAAGACTTCGCTGCTGCCGATGTTGACGAAGACGATCTGGACATTTTCGGAATGGAGGTCCGGAGGACAACCTTTCAGCCCAACTTCCGAAAAAATCGCAGTATGAGGACTGTTCAAGGAATGGACTTCATCTACCAGCTGAGAGGCATGAGACGGGTTCGTTTTTGTGACGTCAACGCCGATCAACCGGATACTGAGATTCGCGACTGGTCTTTCATCCGGGACATAAATAGCGTGGTAAGGATGAAAAAGACAGACGCCGCGATGTTCAAAGCGGAGATTGAAAACCTGAAGCCACTTACGGGTCTCGCAGACTTCATCCCTGATGATGAAATTAAGGAGCTCGTTCTGAGCTTCTATAATGACAACCTCGTAGAGGATATCTCTACATACGGCTCGGAAGCACCATCCTCGAGTTCCTCTGGGATTTCGAGAGTGCAGACCCTCTCTGACGGCTCCGAATCCGATACTGATCGTGACTCTAGGGGCTCTTCTCGTAGCCGCGACGGGAGTCCGAGCTCCCACATAGAGATAGATGATAGTGATACTGAAATGGGCGATAATGATGATGATGATGAGGATGATGATGATGATGCGCCTGACAGACCTAACGACAATGGTCCACCGCCCCAAGAGATTGATGGGGATAATGCCGTCACCGAATCAGGACCTTCCTCACGTTCAAGGTCTAGCAGCAATGATAACAATCCAAATGACACTAGTGCGACCAGTATTCGACCCCCTCCTATAGTTATTGAAGACGACGATGCTAACGATAACATTCGACGCCGCACGAGTCGTAACGGCGGAGACTATAGTACTGATGGCGGCTTGTTTGTTCGATCGGGCTCATGCACTGCCCCCGAAGATCCTCCTAGCGGCGACGAAAATCAAGCAATCGGCGGTAGACAGTCGACCACACTCATTGATCTTACTGGAGATAATGATGAACACCAGGTGGATGATGATGAGGTTGAGGAAGTGGAAAACCCCAACAACGACGACGATAGAGAGAAGAGCATTAAGACTGAGGAATCGGCTACTCGAAGCCCTTCAGGTCCGCATAATTCCGACAGTGACTCTGACACGAGGAGCTCCCAGAAACGTTCTCGCAGCAAAGGCAAGTTGGACTAGAGATCCAGACCTGCCAAGCGTCAGAAGGTGAAACATGAGCGTCACGAATCTCTCTTCGTAACTGACGACAATCGCTCTACCTCCGGAGACTGTGATGACCCTATTCTTATCGACTAGCATATATCTCGCCTTGCATACTATTGCTATTATCATTACTCGATTTCGCGTATAAAACACGCGCATAATTCTTCATTTGGTTGGACTCTGCGGTGATTTACAAGAGGATATCAGTCTAGCTATCTCTTATACTCATGGATGAAACCAGGCTAAGAGGTGGAAAACGAGAAAATCCCAGGGTGGAAACATACTACATACATGCTTATTGCTAGATGCCTTAATCTTAATACACCGTCGTTATATTAATTCTCAGTGCCTCAGACTTCTGGAACTAAATACATCTAGAGATATAAACATGTGAAGCAACGATCAGCCTAGCAAGTGATAACATCGGACATCTACCTACCGTACGCCACCGAGTGATCGTTTTAGGAACTTCGTTTTATGGAGCAGCAAGTAGCTCAGACAAACACTATTAGACAACTAGTGCCTAGGGTTTCCGCCTACCTACTGGAGGATACCAAGAAGATAAGCAACGGATTCCACACGGTAACTCTACGGCGACTAGATGTGGTAGCCGCCATGTTAGCTACCACAGCGTGTTAGAGGATTATATCCATAAGGGCGTAATTCGTCATGCTACAAAGTAAAACTATGGGTGGTTTCGACACAGCACTGAGGGCACGCGCATCGTCGTACTGTAGTATTAACGGGTGGTAAGTTTCCTCTTGTCATTGGATCGGACATTTCCAATCCTCCGGCGTGCCAAATCCACACTGATTGTTGGGTATCTGATATAACTACGTCGCATAGCTCAGCGTAGGTATTACACAAATCCGATCTCTCACCAACGCCTCACTTCCAAATCCTGCTAATCGAACGTAACTTTCTTCCCCTTGAATTCTACCTTCTGGACACCCTCCTTCGCCTTCTTCGCCGCGGCCCAGCTGGGATGCAGAGAGCCCGTATCATCCCGCGAACGCGGTGGTTGCGGTTTCGGCTTATCGACTTCGAAGTTTTGACTCTTATCTTGATGTCGGGGCTGGCGCCTCTCCTGAGTATCCCTTGATTCCTTGCTCTTGGCTTCGCGATCGGCCTCACCTTGCATCTGCCGTTGCCTTTCGGGGTGAACGTGACTCTTTTCGAAGGGATTCCGGATGCCCTTCTTCCAGGGCTTAGATGTATCCCCATCCGTCTCCACAGCACCCCTCTTCATATCCCAGCCCGAATTCCTCGAGTCGCTTTCCTTCTGGTGGTGTTTCGCTTTCTCGCCATACTTCTTCTCCCAGATTGCCTGCCGGGCTCTTTGCCCTCTTCTGTTCTTCCTTACTGGCGGCGCGACATCCACATCAGAAGCTGATTCTGAGCCAGATATGTAACCTCCCATTAGAGATGGCAGGAATGTAGAGTTGCCTGGATTAAAGGAGACCGGTTTCACAGCTTTAACTTTCGCTTTCTTAGTGGGAGGGGCGAGGGCGTCGTCTTCTGAGTCCTCGGAGTCGTCTGATGCTTCGGATGATAACGATATATCGTCAAGCGCAAGCTTTCGAAAGGACCTCGATCTACTATCCTCGCGATCGCTGTCATCATCGTCGTCGTCGTCATCTTCCTCTTCCTCGTCTGAATCATCATCGCTCGAGCCGCCCACTAATTCATCATATTTGGAAAACATTTTCTCCTCGGCGTCGCTGTCAGAGAACCCTTCGAATTCCGCGCTCTCAGATTCCTCGGAGGCCGCATCACTCTCAAGATCATCTTCGTCCTCATTTTTCTCGACCTTCCGCTTCAGCAGCGGTGGCCCCTCGAATTCGGACTCTTCCGTATCTTCGGACTCGTCGTCCGCGGGACTATCTAGATCTCCCGTTTCATCGGTCGGTTCCTCTTTCGCAATACGGGGGCCCTTCGTAGTGGTGGTAGTTGAGGTTGGTTTCTCCTTACTCTTGCCCTTGTTCCTCTTCTCCGGCATGGGCACGCGCAGGGCTATACACGTGCCCATGACCGCCTCTTCAATGACATCTTTGACCTGTTTCCGATTACAAAGCGCACTCGTGACGTTGTGTAATGCCGCCTTTTCTTCTTCCGATAGCTCGGGTTTGGGAACGGGTTTGATGTCGGCGGGTAGTTTGGGTGATTCGGCGACGCCTTTGATCTTTAGGAGGGATGAGCATAGATGCGCATGCGCTGCCTGATGTAGGTCAAGACTCTACAACAAAAACACCGTGTTAGATCTTGGAAGAGCTCCTTGTATTTCTTCACTGGGGCCATATAAATGCTAGACGGCTAATGATAGATAAAGGCCTCGAAACAGGTGTGGATGCTCGCTCACCTTCAACACAAGAACCTCCTTCTCCAGGCGGGCTGTTTTCTGAGGGTCTGCTTCACGTATCCGCTTGCTCAAGCGCTGGCGCTCGAAACCCTTAGCGACTTTGAGGCCACGCACTAGTTCCTTTTTCCATTTTGCGATTTTCTCTTCTAGGCTTGGCTCGCCCCTTTTCCGCTTCGGCATCTTGAAAAAAATCAAGGCAAATAGAGTTGTCTGGCCGAGATTGACACGACTTGTTAGGATGTTCGTCGCAGAGGAAAAGTTAAAAGTGGGGTCTTCGTACAGTATATCAAGCTTATCGGTCATACCATAATACTGTGCCAGGCTGACGATATCCACAACTTACGACCTACGCAGGGCCCATTAGTACAGATATGTAACCTGAAATTAATTCAAGATACTTACACCACAAACCATCTTGGTTTTTAGGACCGCCTTCTAGATTGGTAGCCGACGCATTATTGACGCCCCAGCCAGGATTACAGTGGGCTTCAAGTTCAGAATTATCACAATGTATAGCATTCAAGTAGTAACGGGAGGCAACCTTGAACTAAGTCTCCACGATACAAAGTTCTCCCGCCCGGTACTTAATACTCGGCGTGGGAATATTTATCCTCTCCACGCCGGAGGGGCATTAGCTCGATCCACTACTCCGTCGCCGCCGGCGAGGGGCAGTGGCGGGGTCTGTGATTATAAATGCTGTTATCTGTGTGGTTTGGGACCGACCCCAGTGAAATGAGACGGAAACAGATTATAAGAAGTAAATTCGACGCCGTTGATTGCGTTAGTCTTTAGCACATATCGGAGATCTTAGGTTAGACGGACATTGGCACCATGGCTGACTCTACGAGCAGTGCCACGGCGTTGAGCGCCGCAAACCTCTTCAATGTCAACGGTCTTGTAGCCGCCGTCACAGGTGGCGGTACAGGTAGGAGGAAAAGCTACGATCCTCCCCTACTTTGTTCTCATATAATATCTAGGAATTGGTCTGATGATCACAAAGGCCCTCGTCACCAACGGTGCCGCGAAAGTGTACATCCTCGGTCGTCGACTCAACACCCTGCAGGAGGCAGCCTCTAGCATCGGCAGCCCTAACGTCGTGCCCGTCGTCTGCGACGTGACGTCCGTCGAGGCATTAAAAGCAGCTGTGTCACAGATCGAGCAGGACACCGGTTTTGTGAACTTGCTCGTGTGTAACTCGGGTATCGGCGGGCCCTACGGCAATAGGCCTACCCCAGAGACGACCCTGGATGAGTTTGTCTCAGCTAACATGGCCGTGCCGATTGAAGAGTACACAAACACCTTCGCTGTAAATACCAGTGCAGTTTGGTATACTTCTATGTCGTTTTTAAAGCTGCTTTCAGCTGGTAATGCTCGCGGAAATGTAGAGCAGAAGTCGCAGGTTGTGGCCACGAGCTCGATTGGCGGGTTCAATAAGATAAATACCGGGGGATTTGCTTGGTAAGTCTGAGAAACACCGAATCTTTGAGCCGTGAATTCTAACACCTCGTAGTGAGTAAAACAGTTTGTCATTCTTGTCATGCTTAGAATTCAACGTTCAAAACCCAGTTACCCACGTGGACACTAGATGAGCACAGGGGGATATTGACAAACTTCAGATGGACAGAGTAAAGCTGCGTGCACGCATCTCATAAAGCATCTTAGCGTCGTACTCCCACAGTGGGACATTAGAGCGAACCTCATATGCCCAGGACGTAAGCAGCCCCTACCCTCCAACTTTCTGTGTAAAGAGTCAATAGTAGTTGACTTTCAATGCTCATTCATGGCGCTAACTATGGACGCAGTCTATCCTAGCGAGATGTCAGCCCCGATTCTGGCACGTTCAGGGCCAATCGTGAAGAGCCAGGTCCCCCTTGAGCGTGTTGGTGACGAACAGGATATGGGTGGCGCGATTTTATATCTTGCCTCTCGCGCAGGAGCTTATTTAAACGGAACGGTCATTGTCACTGATGGAGGTCGTTTGACTACTTTCCCCTCGACCTTCTAGGTCCCTGACATGTTAACTGTTACGCGTGTAGCGATGACAATATGGACCGTTCCATTGGTTAGAATCACCTTGGCTGGTATACACAATAATCATTAAGAAGCTCGAGGCTCAAATTGTGACTGGGCCTCGACTTTGTATCTCTGCTTTGTTATCACCACCGGCACCTTTATAACACGCCGGGGGTATACTGATAAGAGCGACATTTTCAAGGTTGAGCCTTACCCCAAGGGTTGATGCAGGGTCTTCATTGTTGTGTGCATTATATGCCGCATAGCGCGCTGATGAACCCTTGAGTTCGACCTTGCTCGAGAAGAAAACTTTTCGGATGCGCTATCGATATTGTTTCAAAGTTTCAAGATACCTATGTGGAAAGGTGATTGATGCCCAAGAACGGTCCGAAAGGAAAGTTCAGGAACATACTCGGCCCGATCACTCATCCCAGGGGTTAATTCTGCATTTTGATTGCGCTTGCCTAAGCTAGATACCAACGGATTTAGAACAAATTATCTATATCTTAGCTAGCCTCATCGCTAAACGTTGCGTATGTAGAGATATTTTGAATTCAACTCGAGCTAGGCCCTTACTGCCAAGCATGGAGATGGCCCCATGCTGGTGACTTATGGCACTCCGTTGATTCTGTTGGAGGTTGAGATAGACCGGAGAGACCCGGACAACGCTGATTGAGCGAAATAAGATTGAGTCCCCAGGCTTCAAGCTGAGCGATAAAACAAGTCCGTACTAGATCAGTGGAAGCGACAATATATAATGAATGCGTTCCACATGGTGAAGATAGATTCGGATTTCCGGAAATCCGGCCCCTGGGTCCGTCCGGTCGGACGTGATGAATAGAGTCCTATTCGTGTCACTGGAGGTTGTGAAGTAAATTGGAGGCAGCTCATTGCTACGCTGTTGCGGCAGTGTCAGGCGGAATTTTTGCTCGCTTCAACAATCGCCGTCTGAAACGAGGCCGTTTTCGATTATTCGGAGTCATTGTAGTTTTCAGTAATAGAATGCACTGTGAATCGGGCTCCAAGAATCTAAAGAATGTTTCACTGAGAAGTTCTGGACCTAGAAAGGAAGTCTTAGTAGCGAGCACGTTGTGTATACTGCTCTGACGTCACCTCCAAGCTCTGCTAAGCGTATACTGTATTTTCTCCGTTAGCTCCCACCAGTACAGCGCCACTACAGCACCTGGTACAGAGCCGACCAACCTCTAAAATGACAGGTAATTCGTTGGTATCTACTTCCTGCTTGTAATTGATGCAGGTTCTTCGCGACTGTCGAACAACATCGTGCTACGTCCCGCGCGTAGTACAAACTTCATAGCGCCGCTGAATTACCTCCGCCCTAGGATCGGACCTTACCTCTTACCTACATGGTAGTATGCGCACCGCGTCATAAATACCAGATACCGAGACATCGTCGAGGGACGCACCCCGGTCTTGTCGTGCATCAAGTAAGCCAACGCATCTGGACTAGTTCGGTAGAATAGGCACGATAACAAAGCATTCGTCCCCACTTGATGCCTCAGCGAAGAGAGAAATTTAGACTACCTACCTACCGCGTACGTTCTATTTGAAAACAATTGTGTCTAAGTTGATGGCTCGCATATGTTTGCTATACTCCGGAAGAGGCAGTTTGTTGACTTATATAAATGGAAAGGTAGCGATTGGTCCGTTCAAATTAGGTGACTTTCTTGACAGAGAGACAAGGTAGGTAACGTCATCAGAAGCCCAGCCACCAACCAGCTGGAATATACAATCAGCAGGGACGTCGAGTAGAACTTACCAAGTCGCATGGCCATTCCTTAATAGAAGACACGAGTTGGTGTGTGTGGTACGATCCTCTCAGAAGCAGCGATCGGTGGTTCATGGTTTCACTTACCAATAGCATCTCAACCCCGCATTCTCGAGTAGTCGCGGTCTTGTAAGTGGCCGGCGATGATGGCAGAGGGAATACCTCCAAACTACCTGCCTCCCTCCCTCCTTGCCCGCGCATCGCTCTCGCTCTCTCTCTCTTTCTACCTGCCTACATGCTTCCCTCTCACGCAACCACACCGGGCCGCTCCCACCAACTTGCCGCGACGAGTCGCAGGGAGAAGCTATGCAACATGGGGGGTAGTAGTGACGGTGGCAGGCAAAAAACAATGAGCCCAGCGGCAAAAGCAGAGGGGTAAGGAATTGGAGATGTTAGTACATAGTATGCTTCCCCATTTCCCCTTCCGATGTACAAAGGACTTCCTCCACTCTTCATTCGATTGATTGATCGCTTGATTGATCGATCGAGGGCGGGTATATTCTCTAGTACGGTACTGTACGGTACTCGTAGTTGGACAGAGGCACTGACGTCGGCAATCCAAGTCGCGCTATTCGTCGTCCTGCTTGCCTTGCCTCGTCTCTCCTCGCGTGCCGCTTCTCCCCTCATCTTCCGTTTACATCATTAAGGTTTCGGCCGTCGTCCAGCTTGACCCTTCAACGGGAAACTATCAGCGGACTAGTCGAATACCTATCTACCTCCTGCCTTATTGTTGCCCGTTTTCGCCTTTGCCGCTAGGGCAGCATAGAACAAGGTCGGTAACCTTGATCAAAGATTGATCACGGCTGCCGTGGCTCTAGATACCCAACTACCAGTTGAATCCTCTCCCAACAACCTCGCCCTGGACCTGCGTCTGTGTCAACTTAATTTGCCAGGGGAAAGTCACTTCTTGCTCGCGTGCCTTATTATCCCGCAGTCCTCGTTTGCTGTCTACTTGTGCATCCTATTGTCCCTCTTCTCCTATCTAATTCTTCGTGTCGTCTGGTCTGTGTCTGAACCTTGATCATTCCTGCTTTGATTACATACCCGCTGGCCTCGCCGTTGGCTATCCTTTACCCGGGACGTTGAGCATACCCTGTTTCGATACCCAAAGAGCGTTACCGTTTCTCCTACCAACAATTTGTCTCACTGCCGAGGTACAATCACGGCCTCCTACGTTTAACTAGTTGTATGCAGACCTGAACCTACACAAGGTCAGTCAATCACCGTGTTTCTTTGAATCAACTTCTATACATTAGTGTTGCCTCATCTCCTCATCTCGTACCTAGCAGCCGGTCTATGTATTACCTGTGTCCCTACTCTATGTTTCCTATTCATGTTAGATTGGAGTCGCCTGAATTGCTAGGCTCCGATCCTCCTATCTTTCCCGATCGGGTTCCACTCTTCCTAGGCTTCGTGATAGCGTCAAGATAACCGACCGACACCCGGACTACGCCTATCCACCCGGTCTCATGTGGGACCGGGCCTTGACCTTCCTCACTGTTCGGCGTTTATAGGGCGAGTGTTGGCCTGAACAGCCAATAGCATCTCCTTGGGTTTTCGTGAGAAGGCCCGACCTCATTGGGGCCGGCCATCTATAACCGTGGAAATCTGATTTATTCCTCAACATATTAAGCCCCTCCAGCTTTCTAATAGTGCGAAGGATGGCTGGCTAATCGATATTTTCTCTAGCTCTGCGCTCTTATTTATCGCGAGTTTTTCTAGCTCCTGCCCGAGGCGGACCTGCTTTGCTTGGAAGCTGTGGACGATATCTTACCAGCTTGGTTGATATTATGAGCTCAAATACATTTAAGCAAGCCGCCGAGGCCGCGCGCTCCAAATCTTCGAACATGAGCAAGCAAGGCTCTGAGACCATCGAAACTATGGCGGCCGCAAAGAATGACTTTCTTCATACGCCAATAATGAGGGCGGCTTTACCCTTCATTAATGGCGGTATATCGGGCATGGTGGCTACAACAGTCATTCAGCCCGTTGACATGATCAAGGTTCGACTGCAACTCGCTGGCGAGGGTGTAGCTACGGGACCAAAACCCACTCCTATAACAGTAACCCGTGAAATTCTTGCCCAGGGCAAAGCCCTCGACCTTTACACTGGCCTCTCCGCCGGCCTCCTACGCCAAGGCGTCTACACAACCGCTCGACTAGGGTTCTTTGACACGTTTATGGGGACCTTAACAAAACGCGCGAAAGAAAACGGCACCCAGATTGGTTTCGCAGAACGTGCCGGTGCTGGTCTTGCTGCAGGTGGAATCGCGGCATTTATTGGTAATCCAGCTGATCTCGCACTCATTCGCATGCAATCAGATGGCCTTAAGCCCATTGCCGAGCGCAAGAACTACAAGTCTGTTGTCGACGCTATCACATCCATAGTGAGATCCGAAGGCGTTACAGGCCTATGGGCTGGCGCTACGCCGACTGTTGTGAGGGCCATGGCGCTCAACCTAGGCCAATTGGCGTTCTTCTCGGAAGCAAAGGCACAGCTCAAGACACGCACCTCCTTATCTCCACAAACACAGACTCTGACTGCAAGTGCTATTGCGGGTTTCTTCGCCAGCTTCTTCAGCCTACCCTTTGACTTCACGAAGACGAGGTTACAAAAACAACAACGTGGACCTGACGGGAAGCTCCCCTACAAAAGTATGGCGGACTGCTTCGTTAAAGTTGCAAGACAGGAAGGTTTATTGCGATTTTATCGCGGATTCGGCACGTATTATGTGCGCATTGCGCCACATGCGTAAGTAGACTGACTCCTTTCACCTCGTCGCTTCAGTACAAGCGAGAGAATGGATGCGAAGCTAACCTGGGCTATGTGTGATAGAATGGTAACGCTCATTGTGGTCGACTACTTGGGTTGGTTGACGAAGTGAATAAGATGATTATTGAACCCATTCTACAGATAGCTTCGGAAGCAATCTGGGATCGGCATGAAACATGGAGCTCATCGATAGCGAATTATAGTTTAGGCGCATGGTGGAATGGTCAAACTGAACGGCCAACTGGGTCTCTTTTCTTTCCTTT
Source organism: Lasiodiplodia mahajangana (assembly GCA_029590625.1). Taxonomy (NCBI): domain Eukaryota; kingdom Fungi; phylum Ascomycota; class Dothideomycetes; order Botryosphaeriales; family Botryosphaeriaceae; genus Lasiodiplodia; species Lasiodiplodia mahajangana. The sequence goes on from JAPUUL010000545.1 coordinate 16,064, forward strand.
TCTTTTTTCGAGTATCATAAAGTGCGAGAACATCCAAAGGGGTAAGACTATACGTAAGACGAGACAAATGAGGTATATATGTAGGTACAGCTCATAGTATTATACACTAGTCTTTCGCCCTTCTAATTACGCTTTGGTTTCGTGTTATTCGTCTTAACACCATTTCTACTAAAATGCAGTGGCATAGTCTAGACAGTCAAGTCTCAAGACTTCCTCTGCCCCTCCCTTTTCTTGGTGCATATGACCCACGTCAAGTACCCGCTAGGCCAGAGGAAAGTCTCCGAGCCGCTATTCACAACCCAGTCCATCGCGTCGCCCGCGCCGCACGTGCGTAATAGCACCTCGACCTCATCGGCTGTGCGTGTGCGCAGGCTAGATATAAGACCATCAAAGACCAGTACGAACGGCACAATTGGGACTATATAGACGAAGAAAAGTATCTGAGGCGACCACCAGTACAGCAGGGCGCGATCACAAGAATGAAAAATCCGAACAGCATACATGATACGAAAGAAGAAAAAGTGCGGGATTGAAGCTCAAAGATCCTATTATGAAGAGGCGAAAATGTCAGTGAGCACCACCGTGCTTTTGAGACCTGAATAATGCGGAGAATTTTAGTTGAAGAGAAGGAAAAAGTGTTCAATGAACTTACCCGAACCCATCGCTTGTCTCGACGGTATTCTTCAAAATCGCCCTCGCGAGCCCATCGTCGAAGTGATGGAACGCGAGATTAAAGAGGCGAAACACGTCCTTG
>JAPUUL010000546.1:0-16813 GCA_029590625.1 Lasiodiplodia mahajangana
CCCCGACACCTACGAGCTCCTATAACAGCACAGGCAACTATACCTATCCTACCTCAGTGGTTACGGCTGCTGCTGCTAGGCCTACCGGTGTCTGGTTGGGTGCGGCCGCTATAGGCGGTGTCCTTGGCGCTGCAATCATGCTTTAAGCCACCTCAGTTATTCTGAATTTGGGTCCCAATTGTTTTAAAAACGTTGCTTTATACTTTTAATTTGAAGTGTACTTTAAATAAAGTTTTTTATGAGATATGTCCAGCTAAGCGCTCTACTTATTATTATTATTACTACTACATTGTGACCCTCTGCTTATGGAAGGCGATAGAGGACGGTCTTTTGGCTTAGGCCCGCACGCCTTGTGGGTTAATTTTAGCCAAGATCAGCTTCGGCACGTACACCTAGCAGTCAATGAGTGGATAGGCTTAGTATGGCAATCAAGAGCTCTTTTTTCTCGACGTAGTTAGACCAAACATTTAGAGTCGTGAAGTTCTATAGTCACAATATACGTGTCACACATTTAGAGTTTACAGTTCCAGACACGCGGCCGCCGAGGAGGCTGTACGCCACACCTAGTCAATAAGGTTATCATCTTAGCGGGATGGAAAAATAACAATGAACAAGAAGGCTATTGGGGAAAATCTACCTCATGACACCTTTAGCTCATTCGTAAACCTTATCACTGGGAATGAGTAGGCTGGCCCCTGTGACCCCTGTAACCACAAATAGGTCTGAATCTCCCTGGTCGAGAGGGAAGAAGAAGCCACAGACCCTAGAGGCCCCAGAGTATTATTATTTATTAATACAGTTCCAAGCCCTATTATATAATAAGCCCTTGTCACATTTGGCAGTTCTAGGTAGGTCAAGAGACTCTACAATGTCGGCGCATACCTACCTCTAGTAGAGGTGTATGCCAACTATTCTGTAGGTCATCTCCCGGGTATCAGCCGCTTGAATGGTTGTCTTGCAGCAGATTGAGTGCATGCATGCATCATGGTATGTGGTACATGTAATATCACCGATAAACGCCACACATGCGCAAGGCGTATTGTAGTGTAAACAAATATGACCCTTTAGAGCACATATTGATAGGGACCTTTGCGCTAAATAGGTATAAAGGCCCTACGGCAAAGCTTCGTACCGAAACCCCATAGTCGCCGAAATGCTCAATGAGCTAAAATCGCCTCCCTGGTTCTACATATACACCTAAAATCTTGGTCCATTACTAAAGTCTTCAGTATTACCCATTTCTCGCTTGCTTATTTATCTAGGAGCCTCCTAGCCCATTTTCCTTACGCTCACAGCCAGCCCGTAATAGTACAAACTCAACCGCTAATGATTCCCTCCGAAAAATTCATTTGTTTTAGCCCAGATAAACGGATGGTTGAAGTGTTTTCTTTGTGGTTATTTGAAAAGTAGCACTCTGTTAGTAACTCCTCTTCTCTAATTCACTCCGATTCATAAATGGTGTCAATGTTAAGAGACCACAGCGGAAAAGTACCAGGCACTCGACCTACCTCGCCTTTCCAAAACCGTCGTCACGTATATTGATGAAGATAGAACCAAAGAGTCCTGTAGTACCGGGGAAGCCAAATTTGTTGTATTTACGAGCTAACGCAAAGCTAAAGACAGCAGGATCGCTGCAGTGTTATATCTGCATTCTCTCCCCTTAGGAGTAATATAGCTACAACGCTATCTTCACATCAAGTCGAAAGACCTACGAAAGTTGCAGGTCGGCTTTATGGGGCCCCTTATACAGGCTCATGACAAGGTTATGATGCTTGAGAAGAAGAAGCATAGGTGGAGTAAAGGAATAAATAGTATGATCACCAAGTTTCTAAGGAGTGGATGGGCATTTTTACGGGACTCCCCTTTCGTCTCGTATGTAGCCTCCTCCTTAAGAGTTAGGGCCTTTTCCCCATGTATAATTTCCTTACCTAGTTCTCAGCCTTTTTGTCTCATGTCGGCGCCTTCACCTATTATGCCTCCGAAGTAATATCTCATGGTACGTCCTTAATCCAAGCATCGTCTTTCTCAGTGCGTAGGCAGAAGGAACTGCCTTTCTCCGCCCAAACCCTCCCCAATCACTCGCCCAGCTACAAACGTGAAGGTCAAGGAGGGAATGACGCACACCACCCTTGGTTTGCCTTGCGATAGGGGCGAGGTGACGATCAGGAGATACTTCGGTGACTACAGAGCTTGGGTTGGGAGGAAGATGAAGAAGCCCGGCGTTCATTCGGAGATGCGACGGATTGTGTACGCTAACTGATAGCCGTGGCAAAGGTCGAGAGGGTGTAATCCAGAGTGGCAGGTAAAGGGTTTTAGCTTCAAAGTGGCCGTACTGTCAAGGCTCTCAACTGCAGAAAGTCCAGCAAACCATCTGCTGATACAACTTCACACCACGCCTTGTCCGCAGCCTTGCATGAACAATGCGCTCAGAGAAAGCATTTAGTGAGGGTTGTATGTATGCAGGTTCACGAGAAGCGCTAAACGTTGACTCCCAAGATTTATATTATCGTCCGTTTAGCCCTTTAGCTGTTTGATAGCTTATATAATCGTCGACCGACTACTATGGACCCCCAGTATTTTGTGTATTTGCGTACGACGACTTGTTGGCGGACGTGAGTTGAATGGGTGCTTAGCGGACCGGTGTGTGTTTGCGTACTTGAGATTTGCGAGATTTGCCGGCCTTGCGGACAGGGACCTACTTGAAACTAACCTCAAAACTACCCTGGGTTTGCATTTCCTACACTAGATGGCGCATTTACACAGGAGGAGCATGTCTTATTGTAACCTTTGCTTTGATAGATAGGCCTTGCACCTCTGTTCTATCGCGTTTCCTTTGTCTGAGTAAATCTAAGCCGGAAACAACGCAATTTGGAAAGTTTCCGAACCTTCCCCAAACAATTCGATATTAAGCCCCATGTTCTTTGAGTGTTTTCTGATGTGGGTAACAAAGCAATATGAATCACATCCAACTGAAAACGGCTGCCTACGTTTACCTTCTAGATAGAAGTTCGAGTGGATATATCGCGCCCCCAACTGTTCGTATCACATATGCCCACGTTGCGGCTTCTATGCTCTGATATACATACCTTCACTCGCCATGGACGGCCCGGACCCGTATGGCTTTGGGGATGAGTTCATCCAGTTTGGTGGGCTCGAAAATCCGAATCCGAATCCTGCGCCTGCGCGGTACCCTCCGGGGTTTGCAGCGCAAGCTGCATTGGACGAACAGCAGAAACTGAATGTAGGGCTGGGGAATCAGCTACAGGCAGCGCGGAATGCGATAGTCAGAGCTGTTGCCCGCGAGTTACGCACAACCTTCGCGCATTCGAGAGCATGGGAATTTGAGAAAACACTGGGCAACGGCAGCTATGGTTTGACGGTGCTTCTAAGGGATCGCGATCCATTAAACACTCGCCATCGTAGGAGAGTGGTCCTGAAGCGCTCCGTTACCGTTGAACTCGGCGATAGGGACCTTATTAACGAGATGATATTTCTTAAGGTAAGGCGAATGTCCGCTCTATAAATGTATATACGAAGTACTTAACACTTTACAAGGTCCTGCGCGGCAATGCACATATCGTCCAATTGATTGCCGCCACCCCGGATACCGGCGATTTCAAAAAACGGAGAGCTTCGTTAATCAGAAGGGCTGTGGGACGTATAATCGGATTGTTTAGCATAGGGTGGTTCAGGAACCCTCCGCAAGACGTCTTCGGGACCCTAAGCATCTCCGGTGGCCCAGCACTGCTATTAGAATTTTGCGAAAACGGAGACCTGGTCACCCTTATCGACAGAGCAGTCACTAACGAACTCACTTTACCTAACCGTCTTCTTTGGAGCTTCTTTCTCTGTTGTAAGAACCTCCCCCTCACCCTTTGGCCGCTCATAATCTTGCGTTGACTAAGAACAAAATCAAGTGTGTCGGGCTGCTATTGGAATGGCCTGGCCAAAAGAGGGCGATGCTGGGGCACCCCAGGAAATAGAAGAAATTAGGAGGCGCGACCCAAGGGGGATAGTACATCGCGATATCGCCGCCAGAAATATTGTGATCAACACGACCGAGAACGATGTACCAGAGCGTAGGTCGTCCTAATACTTTTCCTCTTCCCTGTAATAGGTTCACCGAGAGCAGATACCTTGCTCTCGGATTCCAACCATGGAATTCTTATCCCTACATTGCAATGCGGTTACTAACTTCTAAATTCCGAAAAGACGCTTTGGCACCCAAACTAAAACTCATTGATTTCGGAATGGCCCGAGAGTCTGGTGAAGGCGCCGCGGCCCTGAGTTTGAATATTATCGACCTCTGTGCAGTAAGTCGATTACTCATCAACGCGCTTATTCAAATCGGATGCTAACTCAGGAGACCATAGGTAATGATAACGTTAATAACAAGACGCCATTTCCGCATCGAATTCGGTAACCCCGGCCTATATAACGGGATTGAAACATATGCAACTGGTATTATACCGCCCTATATTGCAGGGGAAAATCCAGCTCCAAACCTAGATCCTGAACTACGAACCCTTATCGTTGAATGCATGAGTATCAATGAGCGACGTCGGCCAGCGATAGAAGTTATCTTGAGGCGAGTACGAGAAGGCGCGGAGAAGAACGCGTCCACATATGTGAATAGTGCGCAGGAGTCAGATCTGGCAATCAAACAACTGATTGACCAACTGCTGCATGACGCTTAGTAGACGACTCTGATGGCTATTACCTAGATACCGCTCCAGGCGGTATGTGACGGGACCGCAGCTGTATAAACTCCAAATAGAAATATAGCTTCTTATCGGGTAGCAAAACGGAAATACAGCTACTATTAAGCTCGGCAGTTGTGTTCCCCAAAATGGCCCTAAAAAGGAAGGGTATAGCACCAAGGTTACTACGCTCTAACCTATGGACTATGTTTCGTTGTAGTAGTCCGTATAATGGATATAGAGGGCTAGGGCTCTTATATCGACTATATTCTCCCTTTGCACAAGTTTAGTGAGATAGCACAGCTTTGTGCCGTGAAACTGGTAGTATAGGAAAAGCAATCTATCCTCATAATTAATTTCGTGGACATAATGTTAATACCGACCTATAGAATAGCAGGAATGGTGCTGGAACTGGAGATATTGAGCCATTAGTTGGAGCCTTTCATCGTAGCCCATATGCCACAGCCATGGAGATAAGTTACTTGTTATTACTACTTTCTGCCGTTAATTGATGTATGGAAAGGGATAACCGATATCACTATCGCCATCACACTCAGTAAATGCCCAGCTATACCATGGCTAGCGTAGATTAGAAAGAACAAACATGGTGTTCCGTCTCTATATCCACAACAAGATAGGCGTTTGACTTGGATAAGCACCTAAACCTCCTTATGTCTCCTTACGTAGCAGGTCTACTACCCTGGTGGAAGGAAGCCCCGAGGGTTTCAAAAATTGTCATTCAATCTTCGTTGTCTTCAGGAAAGACACAGAAAGATTACGCCTTCTCTTAGATCCCGTTTGGAATGCACTACCCTCGAATAGGGTTCGTACATTACCGGCAGGCTCTCCCTCTGCTCATTCAAAACATCAGGTCGACACAGGATTGGGACACGGGATTGCCGGTTACAAGCTATTACTTCAACACAGAATCAGGATCTCTTGATGCTGTCTTTTTGGCTGACTATCGATACTCTGTTCTCATCGCGCTCAAATTCCAACGCAGCATCGCTATAACAAACAGTCGATTCATAGATATCCGCAAGCAAACCAATCTATCTTAGCAAAATGAAAGCTTCTCAAGTCTCTTTCGCCATCGTGGCATTTCCTACCGCCCTTGCGGACTTCTGGATGGTGTATCAGCGTCGATATGCACAGATTGGCCGCATTGAAACCACCTCGTACGGCACGTCATTTGTCAATGATATGAAGCCATGGACCTGCGAAGACGACATATTCACGCATCGCATCTTTCCAGATCAACAGGACGTAAGTGATGACAAGTACGGCGTAAAATTTGACCCGTGGGTTTCCATGCCGGGGCCACTATGGCATAATCCGCTCTTAACCCTCGAGATGAATCTATATCCAAGTCCAATGGGACGACAGAGTAAGTGGCCGTCCATTATGTGGGACTAATCTCAAGCATACATTATAACTACGCGATTTATGAGTTGGTGATGCTAACTAACTGAATTTGCAGCTATCTCCTATGATGCCGACTATGCCATGTTCGATGTCGACAAGAATGAGAAGTCTGGGCAGTGCTTCTTGAATCGAACGTTCATCTTCGATTTGGATTGCTGGGTTCAGCCTCCCGATCCCAACTTGGCAGAGTTGAACGTCAAGGTCAATGGATCTTCGATGTTCTTCTACGAGTCGGATATTGAAGTCGACGAGAACACCCTCGGATGGGGCTCGGCATTGCCGCATAGCGACGATGAACTTTTACGCTGACAAGTTCCAATTGTGCGAACGGAAGCTCAATGATGGAATGTAGGTACTGGGCTGGCTCGTTGGGAGAGATTTAGTAAGAGGTAGGGATACAACCTTGGCGTTGCTGGCGATAGGTAGGGGTCAGAGATGAGGCCCCTTGAATTCGAGGGCGCCGGAAAGCATTGATAACGAGCCATGAAGGGCTGCGTGGGTTGCAAGAATAAAGAAGGCGTAGGTTACTATAGGCGCTTTCTCTAAGATGTAATGTGCATGCAATTCTCGAAGACTGCGAAAGTTGCTAAGTGCTGCTGACAATCAGAGGTAGCTTTTGAGGTGCTAACATTCTGGCTCGTCTTGGAATACGTAGCGCTCTAAATAATGAGTCATGTCCAAGGTTCCAATCGCTATCAGCATATTTACCCCCAAGGGCGCAACGAATAACTCAAGCCGAGCCCAACTAAGAAGCCATCCCGTAAAAGGCGCATAAACGGCTATATTCAATCCAATAGCCTAGAAGAAACACCGAATCACCGAGATATCTACAACTGAACCCCAGGCCAACTCCACCCTCTCTAGCCCCCCCNACACATAGTCCTGCTCAGCACCCTCAATCTGGCTCCTTAACGCCCATCCATAATCGCCCGCATTGGGGGTGCGTAGGAGGGTATGGATATGGAACTTCGCAGGCTCCCCATTCGTCAGGAAGACGCCGGAGTGGTGGTCGAACTCAACGATGATAACAGGGCTCTGAATGCGGTAGTAGAAGGGGTCCTCGTTACCATACCCACCGATCCAGCAGAAGTACGTCTCGTCGAAGACGGCCTTGGCGTCGTTGAGCCGCAGCTCGCGTGCCTTGGCAGGTAGGTACAGGAGGAATTGCTCGAGGATCTGMNCGCACCCGTGAGATGTCGGCCGCGCACTCCTCTTGCTTGCTCAGGTGCTCTGCGTATTTCTCGTTGATGGCGTCTTGCGTCTTTTGAAGGGCGTCCTTGACTGTTCCTCGGAGGCTGACGTGGGCTAGTTCGATGGCATCTTGGGTGCTCTTATCGGTATCCTTGACGCTGGCGTGCGCTTCTTTGATAGCCTTTTGCGTCTCTTTGATCTCGCTCGTGATGGTACTCTTCGCATCGCTGATGTTCTTGCCGTTCTCTTGCACCGAGTCGTACGCGTTTTGGACCGTTTTCATATGGTCACCCCACTGCTTGTTCGATATCACGGCTGGATAGTTGTCCACCCAGGATGACCAGTCGCCGTAGCTGTAGCCGTAGACAGGGTTATAACCGAACTGGTCCTGCTTCATCATGGGTACCGGCATAGGGGCCATGGGTGGCATGTACATGTTAAGGGCCTCCTCCCTGGCGATCTCGCGCGCTGCGCACTTGGGGCACTTCTCTTTTCTGGACGACTTGCTGGCGCTGGTTTTGGATTTGGACTTAGTCTTGGAACACATGACGTCAATGAGGAGGCACATTACTGTAGCTAATGCCGATATACCAGGACCGAGGAGTGTCTGCCGGTTGCCGAATAATATGCCTGTCCCTCCGCCTGTGTCTTAGTCCGCTGTGTTTAAAGAACTAGGTGATGATGTTTGTCGGGTTGCGGGATGTGAGCATCAACACGTGGGACTTCTGCCAGTCTTATATGCTTGCATGGCATATGGTCTATGTAGATGTAAGACTTCATGATGCGGTCACCGGTATTCAATACAAAAAGGAAATCCTGTGAAGGGGTATAATCTCAGACATCTTCTACCGCTCTTTCGGGTAGACGCGCAGCGTAGATGAGAGACCGCCACATGGGCGTCTCAGGCATTTCTTTGAGATAGCCCTGCGCAACTCGAACAATACTTATTATTATGCTCAACCATCCCACCACCTGTGTGTTCTTTTAGATGCTCGAAAAGGCGGTGGTCTGGTGTCTCAAGAGGTGTCCCTCGGCTTGTATAGGAGGCGGCTTCCCCGGTTTCTATCGAGAGGTCTCCTCAAATATCTATTGCCTAAGGAGAGGCGGCAGAATACCCGCAAGAAATGTTCGCTTCTTCTAGAACATCTGCTCGCCGCCTGTCTCCTGTCCGCTTTCAGACTGAGAGGCGGAATCTTCATTTCTGGGCTGTGAAGACTTCGCGCTAGATAGAGAAACGTCTTATTACATCATTGTGAGATGGTTGCCTTGACGCGTGCCTACGCCTACATACATGACAATATTGAGGTGTGCTACCCTCTACTAGGGCCCTCATTAAGTATGCATTGTATGCTCTCATAATACAGCATTATGAGGGCCGCGTTTAGTCTCTGAGGAGCCCCGCACATTATAACCTCACCCTACAGTTTGGATATTTATATTGTGAGGTCTTCTTTCAAGCAAGGTCATCTATACAATATCATTCCGGACAACTTCTGCCGGCGCAGCGATAATTTCGAAATGACAATATATAGTTGTAATTAGTAGACACCTTGAAGCGTGAGGGATCCCACGTACTTACATCGAGCGCTCAGTCTAACCTACAGTTAAGATGCCGCATCTCAAGCTTCATGTAGCACTATCAAAGCAAATTAGGGTGTCTACATTCGAGTTTCATATAGCAAGCCAAAACGCCGATGGGTAAAAACGGGGGCATAGGATATCATATAGGATAGAGAAGTATATACAGCTAAAATCGAAAGTAACGAGGAGTATGTACATTGAAAATGCAAGGTTCTGTCCAGAGGCGCCTCAGTCCATCGCGCTCCGCAAAGCAAGAGGTGAGTATCGCTGCTTTCCAAGGCCACATGTAGGCGCCTTCCCTTGGGGTAAGATATCGAACGAGAAGGTATAAAATAAGGGGAAACAAAGGTAAATGGTAAATACCCAACGCCCTTTCTAATGCCCACATGGATGTCTAGGTATGAGTAGGCCAAGAGAGTAGGCCAAACGGCACCGCCGCTAATTCGCGTCCACATAAAAATTTCCAAACCGCCTTTTCATATTTCGTTCTTTCCGCTTCGCAAAAATAAAAGCGCTGTGATCAACAAGGAAGTGATCGACCTCTAGCAAAGCTCATTTCGATTTCGTCTCAGCCGCCGCCTCTATGCGTGGAATCGCTTAGCAGTGCCCCTCTTAGCGCCGGCCTCACTGAAGACCTTGACGTAATTAATGAGCCAGTACGTGTCTTGAAAGTCGGCAGGGTTGCCTGCAACATATTCCTGGCACGTAGATGCCTTGGCCGAGCAAACGGGATCGTCGCCCCAGACCTTACCCGCCCACTGACCGCAGAATGTTGTGTCGAAAACGATATTGTGGTTCATAAAGTTGGCGTCAATATTGCAGCTGCCACCGGAGAATGAGGCAGTGGGTGTACCCCAGTTGCTAGGGTTGGGAGTACCAGCCTCGATATCGGCGGGAATCGAGCCGGTTCGCGGGAAGAAAAAGATCTTGATTGCATCAGACGTCCATTGTAAGGCGTATACGCCACCACCGATCTCGTTGAAGCCAGCGCCAAAGTTCTGTGTGTCCTGAGTTGCGGCACCGCATCCCAAAGTACCGTCGCCGGGTGAACCGCAATCTCCAGATGCAAATGAGTCCTGTGAGAATGAACAGCCTGGTGCGGTGTGAAGGGTAATGGTGGAGTTTGTCTGTAGGTTGACTCCTTCTATGATGTCGATCTCTCCAGAATGAGGCCATGAAGGACCAAACGTCCAGAAAGCAGGCCAGGAACCACAGGCAGGAGCGGGTTGGTGAGCGATATCGGCGATGATGAGGCCGTGAGTGTATGCATTCTTAGAGGTGAGGCGAACTGATGCACGGCCAGCGGAAGGGTTTGCCGTTTGATAGTCTACACCTAAGTAGATGCCGTTGTTGGCGTATCCAGCTAGTCCAGTGGAGTTTGCCGTTGCGGCATCAACATACTGGACGAAGCCTGCAGTCGGATCGGGACCGTTGAAGAAGTCGAAGCTATCGAAGAAGTTACTCGCGTCATACGAGTCTTGGATGGTGTAACTGGTATTTTGGGCCTGAGCAGCGATTGCCAGAGACAGCACGCCGCTTAAGCGGACGAGGCTCTTTGCAAAGGGCATGTTTCCCAGTTGGGTATCAAGTTTGGTGATTCGCGCCGAAATATGCGCGTGTGAATGAATGTAGATATGCACAAAAAGGTACGCGGATAGTTGCGTAAAGTACGTAGGTGCGCACTTGGGAAGTGCTGCGTCAGAAGAGAATAAGAATCGAGACCTTGCGCCTGGCAAGAATGACGTTTTGCGAAAAGGAAGGTAGTAGATACGCCCAGGGAAAAGAGGCAAACAGCCAGGCTCGTCCGCGGCAGAATAACCTTAAGGAATCAACGTCCAGCGCGAGTTGGATTGTGTGTGAAAGACGGTGGCTGTGGCCTGGGCTCGTGTCGTTCTATTCAATGTTGTTGTTTGTCTTGGGCAACAAACAAACCGACAAGGTGTGTAGTCGACAAAAGACTTGTGAGGACCAGAACACGAGCAAAGAAGACTGACAAATGTAGCGCCAGACCTATATGCGCGTGTTTGTTGGCGCGCGCGTGCAGTGTAAGTACTTATATATGTGTAAATGGGTCGGTATAGAGTCCGCTACCTGCCCAGGTAGGTATAGGTTGCGGTGTGATATGTGTGTTAGTTGGTAGTAAGGAGCGACAAAAAAAGCTGACCACGTGTGACGAGGTTCTTTTCTTCGTTATGAACCTAATGACGAGTTACGTCGGGGATTAAGAAACGGCAGCTGGATGGGTATACAGTTATATATAGAGAGAGGTAGGTATAAGGTATGGAATACCCAGGTGCCAAACGAGGGTTGGTAAGATAGCGGAGAGAGGAGGTCCAGCCTGCCAATGCCACGAGAACGGACTATAATAGAAAGAGGCAAGTGCACAGGTAAGTAAGATCATATTAGAAAGGATTGAGGATCGAATATAGTAATAATGCCGGCAGTGAACGGAGCCGCGACGAGGGCGGCCCGATAGGATGGTAGGTCGCAAGCACCGCCGCCCCAGTCCAAATGATCGAATCTCATGTGGTGGCGGGCGTTGTTGGTGTAGATGATGTTTCCTTGTTTCATTCCTGAACAAGGGACCTCACTACCTACCTAGGTATCTAATCACAAGGTGTTTAAGTGCAGGACATACCTAGGATATGTGGCTTACACGTGCGGAATAGGTTGTATACGTACGTAGGTACGTAGTGAATCGTCGTCCGCATGAATTACCTCCTATTTACAGATCCTGCCTACCTACCTGTATGTACCTACCTAGAATCGAGAGTATCTAGGTGTTTCCTTCATGTGAAGATATGATACCAATCCAAGTCGCACCGGGCCTGTCCTGGAACGTTATGGCCAACCTCCGGCCAGTGACTGCGAGAGCTAGCGAGAGCATTGCGTGGCTCTAAGAACGATGAGTGGCCGAGACATCGCGCAAAAAAGGAGGATTGGAAGGTTGTTTGTTTGTTGGTCGTAGAGAGTGGATAGTCGAGATGGGATCTGCGATCTCTCCGTCATCCTTGGCCAATCAATGGCATGGGGTTCCTCAAAGCTGGGGTTCGAGGCGCCTCAGCTTGGCATCGGGACAGCCCCGCCGACCCAATCCAGCTGCCAGTTCTGTGTGCTCAGCGTCTCCCCGACCGACTTTGAAGGCGCTAATGAGTGTTAGGTCCAGTGGGTAAGCGCGTGGTAATTGGCCCGTTGGCCCATCAAACTGGCATGTTCTAGTAGTGGCGTTAAATGGAGCGATGCCACACTCAGACTACCTACCCGCTGCCCGCTGCTAGAGAGTACCTAGGGGCCTACGCTATGGGCTACCTACGCTAAGTACAACAGCAGCCCCCTGAGGGATTGTAGCGATTGGCTGAGCAGCTCTAGTAGGTATAACCTGGCTTGGTCTTGTGTCTTGAAACACTAATAAAACGTGTCTCCTTTTGTGTATTTGATTAACTCGCAAACTCGACGCTGGAAATCGGAATATTCTATCCACCATCATCGAGAGAGAAACATGNAAAAAAACACAAGAGCCTGAGCTTACATACATGCGGTATACCCCCACCAAGTACTTTAGGCAGTTAATGCTTAATGCTAAGGCGCAAGCTGGAATCTCAACACCGGGCTAGAACATTTGGTCTAACCACACGTGCCTCAAACCGCTCATAGCCTCTTCCTACTGGCGCTATCTAATTTTAACCTTCCGTCATCCGATAGATAGTAAGTAAGCATCTCCAGGTCGTTACTCTCTACAAAGTAGATAAGTCTTTCATGACTACCGATCTCCTCCGCGCCTGATCGTGGGGTATGACACTTAATATTTGATGCAACGTGCCAATTGCTGTTCCACTATCCGCGCGAGGTTCCTCTTTTTACACAATATGACAATTCCAGTCATGGAGCGCAAACCGATGACTTTGGTGTTTGTAAAAGGATCGCCAGCGCGTTCTCCGCCTTGCCATCTCGTGCCTGGCTTGGCCAAAGCCAGCTGTTGTGCTGTAGGATCTCCCGCTATTCGGATGAAACCAGCTAAATATGGCAACTATCGACAGGGCCAGTCCTGCGAGTAATTAGATCGTCGGCAGCCATTCGCGGGAAAAAGCAAATGATCGGCCTCCCCCCAGCTCTTCCTCGGCCAAATGCTGTAGTCAGCAGTCATGCGACGCAGTTCATGATTGTCTTATTTATGGGGATGGATGATTATAGTGTCTTTAAGTATTATGCAGCCGCACAACGACTTTCTAAAAAGAGGCCGTGATCTACGCGGTATTCATATATATACAGCAGTTAACTACTCGGCACTGATACCGCGACTCCGCCGCCTCCGGTAACTGTCCGTATCGTGAACGGTGGCTTTATCTGTTGTGAGGCGGCGGTACATCGGACCAAGCAATGAAGTGCGACGAGAGCTGGATTCAAAATGAACTGTTAATTGGCCATGGCGCAAGCGAAGCAACGAGATCTCCATGCCTCTCTAGACCCTCCCTAGGCATTCAAAGTTACGTTACTATCATCGCCAATCAGACGCACCACGAGTGCCCGAGATATCGCTGCCAAACCTCTGCCATCAATTGTAGCAGGTTGTCTTGTTTGGGGTAACGTACCTCATAAAGGGGCCATGTCTCAACGTCTAACAGTAGATTACGAAGCCAGAGGTAAGACGACCTCTTAGTTGCTGCCATGAGTCTAGGCATGTATAAACATGGCAATGATGAATGGTATAGGCCAAAAGAGACCCTAGAGAGATCCACTGAGGACATACTAGTATAACCTCAACGTGTCTTTAAATCATGGTATAATTTGGAGCCAGATGGTAGATGGAACTGATTTCATTTGCTTTCATGACATGGTTGCATGAAATCATGGCCCAGCGTACGACACCACCTAGAGTTGATCAAAAGTAATACTCACGTTGAGTCTACCCAACTCTATAATTATCACCGCCACGTGCTCTACTATTCTAAAAAGTGTGACTACATACAGTCTCACATTGAAAACTAAAACGACATAGAACGATTTCACTATAAGACGCTGATGCTTTTCGGGCACATCAAATACGTAATCACGCCGAATTAGTTCCAGCTAGATATGATATGTTGAACCTCTCATGATTGAGTCGACATAGAAGCCGACTTTCCGAACCTAGGCTCAGAGTCGTAAAGATAGCGCGGAGCCCTCACTCACTGGTCCTCTCGAAGGGGAAGGAGGGCTGGCTGGTAGAAGTCTTGCAATCTATCCGGCCATGGTCTCCCTCCACTAGCCATTATGGTGATTCTCTTGGGATTGCTTTTTCTAGTCGTGCATAGGCAGCTATGGAAACGGACTAGCAGCAGTCCTCATGGCCTCGGTTGCCTCAGGAGGAGGATGACTCACGGGCGACCGGAGTTTCCCTAGATTCTAGCGTCGCCTCCCACAATACCGTGTAATGTTACAATGCAGGCAACGAAATGCATTTCTTTACTTCCTCTACAAGGCAAGCACCTTATCATTTTCAAGCTCAATATAGGTAGATTTTCTTTAGAATATCTATAACTGATTAGCGAGCTTCTATGTCTCACGGCCTTTCATTTGTGAGCAGCTAGGCAATAAGTTTCGCGACTCGTATGTCGTGAGGGAATGATCACGCCGCTTGGTTGGAGACGTAACAGCTATGTATTTGAGTATTGAGGCCCTATCTACTTAGTATTTAGATGACCCAACTTTTACAAGGGTACTCTAGGCAGGCGGACAAATATCTTTTGGTCTAGGCAAGACAGACCGACGAGTGGGCAGGGGATGGAGGAGTTCTTCAAATTGCTAGTATGATCATGAAATAAATCTCTAGGTAGGGTTGGGTGTCTGTGGCAATATTTCGATTTGTTACCTAGGTCAACCAGGTAGTTTGCGGTGATTTCGTCGCGTTGCTCTCCTTTCCCAACAAGAGTATATATAGCTGTTTCCAAAAATCAGACGTAGATAAGCGTAATATATTATATGTGAATTATTTTATCGCTTGGTAACTATGGAGCTCGAAGCTTTGAAGTCTCATTGTGGTGATTCCCGGCATACCACATCATCTCCTAAACATACAACAATATGAATACACAATACCCATGCTGACAAGGATTTCAAGCTTTTGCCACAAGGCAGAGGTGATAGCAGTAAGATAAACCATGCAAAGGTTTAAATGCAATTTGCTAGAATGCTAGGGTTGGGATGTAAAGTAGCATTGCATGCCATACTTCAACATCCAAGATTCCAGACATTTACTCGGAAGTTTACCAGTCGGCATAATGGAAATCCGGGCGAAAATGTGGCAAGAGCACTTCTCGTCAATGCGGATAGTAGTGAATACCAACGCAGACTTACATGGCAATAGTTGAAAGTAAGTGGTGTTATAATCTCACTTTCTGGCCCGTTAGTTTGAACCAGATGACTGCCACTAGATCTTCTTTGAAACGCTCCCAGGGGTTCCGGTTGAGGTAGTAGCTGAGTTCGCGGAAATTGTACATCTCGCCCCAGCAGTCACGCCCAAACTCGCAGCCCGCCATGTTGACAAAGAAGTCTCGATCATTCTGGTCGTAGTGAATGCGGGTATCGTTACCGTTCTCGTTGCAGGCACCAGTTGGAAAGCTGTTGATCATCCTTTGGGGAAGGAATGCAGTATGGCTTCGGATCCAGGGCTGTGTTGTATAAAGTTGCTGAAGCGCACTTTGTTCTTTGTGCTCCCACTCCATATGCTTCTGCTCATATGACACTGGATCCCACCATATATCGAGCAACTGATCTGTCCATTCACTTCTCCTAACGAAGAAGGACCCCAGATTGAATCCGCCGCAGTCCTGGGACAGAACTAGATTTACTGAGTTGATATTTCCGTCCCCTATAGGACTAAGAGCTTCAGGGTCAAGGTAGTTGGCTTTAAGTGGGTGAGTGAGGTTGAGTGGGTTATACTCGTTAATGTNCCCGGTATGTATGTTTTTGGAGGTTATTGAAGATGTGACTCTGGAGTGAATAAGAAGGTTCCATGATGAACGTGTTGAGATCCAACCACCAAATCCTGTGTCAAATTTAGTACTGGGCCTTCTCGGGGTGTAGGGCGACAAGAGCTTACCATTCGGCCTTGGGGTATTTCTTGAAGCTGTTTCGTATACTGTCCACCTTTTCCCAGCTCTCTCGCCATTCATGAGCATATCGTTTTTTCGTACTCATATCGACAATCTCCAAGTCATAACCCCACCGAGAGACGTATTTCCGTTTGTTCCGGACGCTGTCTCTTTCAATTGCCCATTCTCTTGCACCTTTCCATTCCATGACGCCACCACCCACGTTCGCGGCGAGGATGATAACAAACTTCTGCCCACCCCCAAGCCAGCTTGTTCTTCTCCAGTAGTAATAAAGGGCTAGGATTGTGTCAGTATTTCGACCAGACAGTAGTTGCATAGTAACATACGTGTAATATAGAAGAGAATATAACAAGCCAGGAGAAGGATGGCTAGCAGGGCGCGGAGCTTCCATTTTCTACTCATTCGCGCTATGAAGGTCCGTATGCGCCCTAGCAAAGGTATTCTCCATTGTGTCGACCTTGTCTTCGCGTCCTTATCCATGTAGCTGGCATCCTTCTTGGCCGAGAAAGACGGGAGACTACGTGATATACTGCGCATATTCCGGGTAAAGAATCCCTGGTTCTGCGTTGAGAAAGACGGGTATCCAGCGACGCCCCGAGACTTGATTCTCGCTGATTCCCACGTAACAGCCCCGGCATTCGAGCCGGCGAAGGTGATTTTGGCTGGACTTGATCGACCGCTAGAGGTGATATCTAGGCCAGGCGAGGACCAACCACCACCGGGAATTGGGGACGGACTCCGGCTTAGGGACATAGGAGTGCCGGTATGTGGTGTAACGGCGACGGATGCTACGTAAATCAATGCCGAAGAATAAGATATAGGCTC